>DWGJ01000268.1:0-35682 GCA_018246895.1 Aspitha aspitha aspitha
ACATACAACGTTCATTGTTTACATTCTGGTTGTCAATGTCAAACAAAAAGTCCAAAGAAATGTCGAAGAATTATTTTATATTATGGTTGAATTTCGACCAGCAGGCGACCACTAGTATGTATAGATAGATAAGTATACTTTTAACGTAAGACAGCGTAATTATAAGTAGTGTAAAATAACCATAATACAGAAGCCGAGTATAAAATATTCATAATTTTACATAATTTAAATAACGTTATTTGCCAAAAAATTCAAACGGAGAATATAATAAGTTTTAATTTTAAAAAAATATAAAAAATTATTCATTTAGAACACACATTGTACCAAGATATTATTCAGTTCAAGATATTATGCACATAGTTCATATTAAATAAAATAATTTTTACTTACTTTAAAAACCCGGTGACATTTTCAAGTACAATAGTACTTGTCAATATAAGTAGAGTATATCTGACCTGTCGGCCCTAGCGGCGGCGAGATGTGGCTCGTTGTCGTCGACCACTCGCCGCAGTCTGTGCAGCAGCTGGTGCGGGGCGCAGGCGCCCTCGCTGCGCGCCACCACGGTCATGCGGTGGTCGCGCACGCACACCACGCACAGCAGCGGGTAGCGCCGCCCGCCCACGGACTGCGCCACCCGCCAGCCCTCCGACGAATCCACCGAGCACCCCCAGAACAGCGCGTACGTATTTATGTACGAGATCACGTCTGGATCTGCTAGGGTTGTCCTGGAAATAGGTGATTTATATTTTCAAGTGATTTATAAACAAATCGATGACTAATAAATACTAATTTCTCATTTATGCATATATTTCATGCGAATAAATCGTTAAAGTAAAATCATTTCATTTTGATACTTCCTGGATTTATGAGTTAATGTAAACGTAAGTAAGGGACAATTAGATTTATCATTTAATACTGCACTTACCTGCAAAAGTTCTGTGTCTCTGTTGCAGATTCTGAGTGTAAATACACAACAAGGAATCTGAGTTCATTTTTGGCATCATTGAGTGCCTGTGCATATGTGCCTTGGTAGAACACTGGGTGTGGGGTGTATCTAGACGTATAACTGTTTATGAAATCCATTACATCCCCCAAGGGATCTGTTACCACTAAAATAAATATTAGTGTTGGTTAGTTAATATGATGCTATTCTTTATTCAACTATTGTATCAATATACATCACATGTTATGGTGATATCATGTTGATTTTATTTCAGTGTTCAGAAGTAGTATTGCATTATTTACAAGTAACAAAATTGTAATTTTCTATATTTGGCTAAATAAAATATTGATACAGGCAATCTCCGCAGCTGACTTTATTATTAGTACACATTGTAATTGTAATGTAAAATAAATAATGTATTAGCATAGTTTGTTCTAAGGAATCATATGTGTTGCAAAGTGGATCACAGTCCTTAGAAACATTCAACTCATCTGTAATTGGAACAACTTACATCTTCTCTCATCGTTCCTTATAAAACTTAGTAGTAAATTCATTATTGATGACAATGTGTTGTAGCATATTGATACAACGAAATTGACCACATATCGAAACAGCCCCTGCACCCCAGCCGGAGCCTCGGGAGGGTCGTCTGTGAACACTTGCTGTGCCACATGGTCATGCACCACCGGGGGCGCTCGTGCCTCTGTTGCAAACACGGACGGTCTGCCTTCTCTGATGTTTAGTTGCTCCTGTATTGCTACCTACAACACACACATAAATTAATTTAATTAAAATTGCGCACCGAAACATTGAAACTACAACATATTCCAATAATTATTTACAATGTCTATTTACGGTATTTTGAAACTCCGGTATGCTCTTCACATACTGTAATACTGTGTGGTACTATCAATGATGTAATGTAATATCAGTGTGTGTTTATATAGTTGATTAATAAAATAGGTTTCTTTTAATAATCCAATGCATGCAAAGGAAAATTATTAGATATCTATATTAGTGCCTATCTTGAATCTACCAAAAAATAAGAATGTTTTAACTTTTAGAATGTTATACTCTTGCTAATTGTGTTGAATTGAGAAAAACTTTACAACACAAGTTTATTAGAGTATGAAAATTCAAAAACAGAATAAATCGTAACAGATCAATCTTTTCCTTTAGCTATAAAAAGAGGAATATTAAGAATGAAGTAAGAAAATAGATCTACATGTCTTTTAAAAAGTAAAAAATCTGTTATATATAGTCCTTTTCAAGTTTCAAATGTAGTTAAGCCAGCAACATAATATAACCTACTTACTTAACAATTGAGCTTTGATTGAAGGCTTTGATCAACTGTGAAATCATAATGACTGCTCAGTTTTGTAATTATCTTAATAAACAAATAGGTTATAAGATTTATTTGCAAGTATGCTCGAGTGGATGATTAAAACCTTCTCAACAACATATGTGACAATTTAAATCATGACACAACATGAAATATTACAAAAAGTTAGTTACTGTTCAATGATTAATTAACTTACCTAGATGTGTAGCGTGAGCGTTTAACTGAATATAACATTTTAAAGAAATATGTTTGTGTACAGTAATAAATTACAAAAGAAAAGCATTTGGATATATAAAAGTCAATAAATAAATGTACATAATTTATAATTTATGTCATATATATGGCCAATTTTTAACAAACTACGCGCAGAAAACATTGACCTACAATACTAACAAATATATCACTAACTTTACAAACATATAAATAGCTATGATACCTCAAGATCCCACTGGTGTCTCTGCAATACATCTCTACATATGGACATATCTTCAATGCCCGTTAAGTCTTGAAACTGGAGTATTTTATCAGTTTGGTCGTGGGTCAGGCCCATGGCATTGTCTTCCAAATCCATCGTTTATATTTTATTCCAAGAAAATAATAATGAAATCTTTTAAAATAGGAAACTCTAACTATATGACTACATACATGCACTTAAACTATAAGGAATTACACAAAAAGACGATAAAAAAAGGGAAAGACGACAATATTTTTCCAAATACCAAATTTCCACACATTATCTTTATCTGACTGATTTTCGAAGTCGACATGTCATGCATGTCAAGTTCTGTCATTTTTTTAATGCAGGTAACCAAAACTCAAAAATATTTTTTTCATACCAACTAATAATGTTATTATAGTGCAATATTTCATTATCCTTATTATATTTTTCCCAAAACAAGATTATACTGAATAAGCTCGGTATGCTACGAAATAAATTAAACGAAATCATTTGTTAATGATATTTTATTATTGCTGGAAGTTCTATACTGGAAAATAATAAAAAACTAGAACCAAGACCCAATAGCTTTCATTAAACCATTAATTATATTACTAGATCTAACATTTGGTGTTTGCTGTCCATCGAAAGACGAATTTATTTGCCTTTTTTCACGGGTGCAGGAACATTTTCAGGTGTCGGTACCGATATCGGTCCTTCTTCTAAAATTATAGGATCTGGAGGCACTGAAGGGTCTTCGTTAGGATCGTCATATAAGTATGCTGCCTAAAAAAGTAATACATATAAAATGTAGAGCAGAAATTTAATTATAACCGCCTTAATGGGATACTATAATTTGTTTAATATGCTATTTTACCTGAATTTCTTGTAATTCTGGTGCAACACTAAATAAACTTTCAACAAACTCCTCGTAAAATATATTACCATCACCACGCACGTTAGCGTCTCTAAGTAATTCTTGAGTTTCTGCTATATCGAATATATCTCCATAAGACGTGACAATGGATTGAAGTTCCTCCATCTCCAGAAAGTCCCTCTTTTCTGTATCAAAAACCTGTAATAATTTTAGCACAATCATACGTCGATAACAGCCTGTCTAACAAAGAGGGGCATTAAAATTTTTCATCGTTAGACTACTATAGAACATATCGAATTTCCCTTTTATTCTGCAGATACCAGGGTAACTATTTTGTACAAGGTTTAGTACCAGTAAAAAGTTTTCAGAACGTTGCATACGGAATATGTATATGCACTAAAACAATCCGACATTTCACATTATTTTGTCAAAATGTAGTTGGCCGTTATGCCTACCAGACTAGCGGATTTGAGTAACTACAATCGCCTCGCTTGATTCGACTCCAAGCTGTTATGAGAATTACTATTCTAATATCCCAAGAGCCTACAACAGCCAGACAAAAAGTTTAGGGGTGTCCTGGAAGTAAAGTAAAGTGTCTGGCTATTGAATTAACACTTCTTTATAAGTCCCTAGTAACATATATATACAATTTAGCTGCTTAATGCTATAACGAAAGTATCATCATATTTTTTTAAGTTTAAGGGTGTTTATTTATTAAAGTAACCACAACTCAAACTCCATAGTCGCTCATCGTTCGTACCTGTATAGGAGACAACCACAGAAAAATTTTCAATCTAGATCTATAAGAAAGCGACACAGCGGAGGGTACGCGAGGCGAGGAACAACGAAACGAGGTGGTATTATTATTACGCGTATTAGTATTCCTGGAGAGTGTATAGTCGCGATTAGAATGAAACCCAAAGCAATTTAAAATAAACTGAATTATTGGTTACTCATATAATATTTACAACCTTGAAAGCTAATTTTAGCTCATGTTTCAAGTCCGGTTCAATAATCCATTTATCTAGCATGTATATCATTTGTTCTTTAGTTAACATTTTTGTTACACCTGCTTTTAAATATTCCACTTCATTCATAATTTCGCCATAGCTAGGATAGTGGAAACTTCTTTTATGATACCTAAAATACACTTACTAGTAATACTATTTTAAGGTACTGAAAAAATTATAAATTGTAATTGTGTAAATCACATTATATACTACTTTTTGAAATCGAGAAATTTCTGTAATTTTGTTACGGTGATAACATGAATGGGTTCATCATTGATAAACAATTGTGGCTTGGAGTTTTCATCAAACCATTCTGAAATTTCATCTAATTGTTCTGAAGTAAGCCTCGTCTCTACATTTTGTAATGGATTAAAAACATCAAACATATTTATTAAATTTGTTTACAATAAATTTGTTAATTTAGATCTACTTCATATACTACCTATTACCGTCACAAAATGAGGCTTATTTTGACATTTGTCATTGGAGGGTAAATATAACATATTTATGCATTTACCATTTATGCATAATGTAAATTGCGGTAGGTTTCCAAGGAATTCAATGTGTATGACAAATCGATTTCGATTCGATGAGAATAATGATCCTTTGGGTTGTGTTTCAATATTGCTGAAATCATATATGTTAACGAAGCTATACATTGTAAGCAATAAAGGGTATTCCATTTTGAATTTCAATAACCTAAAGAGCAAACAATTAAAAACAAGTAATACCTAGTTAATTATTGAGTTATGCGGAATAATAAAAATCGATTATAGGAAATTTTATCAATTTTGGTTGATTCTGAATGGTTAGCAGTTAGCAGTTACAGATTCACCTTTTGACGATGATATCCTACTAACATAATGTTGTAACAACGCCTAATGAATTTTTCGATTCAACAAAAATTGTTTTGGGACTAGAGTAATTTCTCAATGACTAATTTTATAAAATATGTATAGAAACCTATCTTGACAATATAAATACAGATATTTTATTTTAGCTAGGAAACGCAGAATCTAAGGTTTATAAAGCTATGTTGGATGTCAGATGTCAAAGTTACACTTATTTAGGTTCTTATTTATAAAGTGATTGAGTATGAGTAGATATTGATATAAATACTGCCTACCTATAGTTGCACATCAAGTTGTTTAAGTTTTAATTAACAAATATAATATAGAACACTCATATTAGAGATCCTCATTATACTTTTATAATACTGGTATAATACTAGTACTAGTACAATATTATAATTAGTTAAAAATGTTCGAATTAGACGACTATGATCAGGTTAAGTATCTATTAAAATTGTAGTTTCCTGTATAATAAAACTTCGTGTTGGTGCTTTGATATTGGTTAATGTTAAACTAGTTCACATATTAAAGAATCTTCTAGTCATCTCACTTCAGTATTTTGATGTAGCTCAGAGGCAATTGTACTATCTACTAGTTGGTTTAGAAAATTTTGTAAAAAGTTCATGTTTGCAGATTTTATCCCAGTTAGATTTACCAGAACCCGTTAATACTACTAACATACAAGCAAACCAACAAGAAACTTCACAAAGTGTTTCAAAATGTTCAAGTGATAATATTAAAATGACGAAAAATGATTGTTCTTTTGAAAGCAATTGCAAGGAAAACATGATTAATAATATTGTTAAAACAAGTAATGCCAAGACTGATGTAAATGAAACACCTACACAAATATCTTTGAAACACACAAAAAGGAAACTAATTAATTCCTATTTCGATTACAAAAGTAAAAGAAAATTTCCTGGACCTGCTGGACTTTTAAATAATACATTTGAAGAATCTAATAAAGATGACATTTGTCATATAGAGTTGCTGTCTCAGGTTAGAAACATGTGTCATACTCAATTTTATTAATTTTCTACTGCTGGTCAGTTCAAGTTCTCCATAATGTACTTCTAAGCCATGACAAGTCCGACAGCATATGTTTGTATCATCCTCAGAGAAAGGTGCCTAATGGTTACTATATATCATCACACCAGGTCCAAAACAGGGTAGGCAGAAAGTACCAAGGGCCAAATATCTCTGTCTTTACAAACCTAGTGTCTTGACAACGTAAAGAAGGGTGATGGTGGTAATTTTCATATGTAGGAACTTTATTTTACATTTAGTGGTATATTTTTTTATTGTAATAAGTAATCTCATAAATCAAAATATTGGAATTTCACTGTTTTACAATTTATTTTCACTATGTATATTAATACAAATTACACATATTATAACTAGATTTCTTCTCAATTTGCAGGATACAGATTACTCACAAGTCTATATATACAAAGGTATCTTTGAATCACCATTGTGGGCGAGGCTGCTACAGGATACAGAGAATCTACATAATGTGGATACCGTAAAGGGCATTAAGCAACAGGCCCTCAGTGGAAAATTACGGCATTGTAAAGCAGAAACCATCACAGCTTATGTTGAGAGTGTAGACAGATCTGCTACTGACCCACTAATAATCTTAAGGGACACAACAGGTATATTCTACTACCTATAAACAACTGGTAGTTCAATTGGTTCTTGCATAACATTATTATCATTATGCTTCAATTATGTTTTTTATTAACCAGCTAGAAAATGTGTCTATTTTTACAGAAAGCATACAATGCACACTTCATAGGGATGCATGGGTTGCTTTTTCGCCATATATTGTGTCTGAATGCTGTGCATTAGTGTTATGCAATCCTACTGTTTTGACCACAGGCAGTGCCTTCAAAAAACACTATCTAAATATAACACTTAGCAATATCAAGACAGTGTATAGTAGTGCTATTATAAAGTTAGAGGATAAAATGTTTCCTATTGGTTTTAATAAGATCTATGAAGAAGATTACACTATTATTACGAATGAAAAACAAAGTACTGGTAAATAGGCATTTTGGTTCGTTAATTCTCATACCTACATATATTCATCCTTGATATAATTCCAGATGATTAATTTTTCCAGGACTGAATTCACCCACTGACCCAGTTGAAGATTCCAATTTATTAGATGGATTGGATGGCGCGTTTTCAGATGATGTGTTTTAATAAAAACCTAACTTAATCTAATGCATTATTTTATTATCAACCTATCAAATAATATGTTAATTCCTTAATGATACGAGTTCCACATGTATGGGTTAGATGTGTACCTATTTAATGTGAAACAAAAGATTTGTAAACGGAACCTTTTGTTTTGGAACTGTTGGTAGTTGCGTAAAACATAACGGTTAATAATTATGTAATTATGTTCCATTGCTAGGCGTGGGTCATCTACACCTGTGAAAACCTAACACAATCATCCATAAGAACCTAAAATACATCAATAGCTTGGCACTTTCATTGTATTAAGTTTTTCAAAGTAAACAGCATTATTTAAATTCCACTTTATTAACCTTAATTTTATTTAACATGTATTTTCTTCATATATTTACATGTTTTACTAAGATATGTTTTGTGAGTGAAGAGGAATGGAAATATGTGTTGGAACACAATTTACACTTGTAAACATTTTCTGCTTGTTTATTTTCTTCGGACAATGTCTCTAGATATTTCGCCGCATTCGCATCTTCTGGGTTATTTTCATTGTGATGTGTTTGTATATGTATTTGGCAGTCTTTTCGCTTTGCAAACTTCTCCTGCAAAACATAAAAAATGGTACAAACATTGAGCAGTTACAAATGACATGCAAGTAAGCATTATATTTAAATTATTTTTAGCTAATGCTTAAAATGTTTATGGTTTTTTTTTATTGTTAATACTATTTAATCACTTACTTTGCATTGATTACACATGTACAATCTTGTATTGTTATGAGATTTTATGACGCTAAATGACTGCTCATCGGCGGATGATACTTTAGGAACCCCTGAGCATTGGTACTGTAACATAAAATATTATTAATCAATGTTGGTTTAATTGAAGTTGATAAATAAATTTAATTATGTTAGTAGGACTCTGTAAGGATTTGTGTAGGAAAAATATATTAAGGTTACATTCTCAATTAAGTTATATATAAATTAATACCTCTTGATGTTCTTTAAATGCCTCTAGACTTTTAAATACTCTTGCACAAGCACTGCACGCGTAAACTGCTTTTAAATGCCTGTTCCCCATATTATAAACTTTATTTAAAGACAAATCTGAAACAAAAATAAAAGTTTATGTCAGTGTGGATTGAATCAGTTGTACTATAAAGTAGAATAAGCATTAATAACTTACAACGTTTATTCACCATCACAGAAATTCGAGAGATATTATCGAAACTTCTGGTTTCTGTTATATTAACATGTAAAAACATGTTTTCTAAATTTTCTGATTGTTTTTTATCTCTCTGGCTTTCACTATCGTACATTTTAAGTTCTGAAAAAAATATTCAAAGAACAATTTATTAACAAGGGAAAATAAATCTGCAAATGGAATACAATAAACACATTGCATTAGCAAGTACTGCTTAGGTCCCAGTTACAACAGCTTATTTGAAAAAAATACAGTAGTTTAATAATCATCATTTCATAACTTTTACCTGAATTTCTCATATGTTGTTGCAGCATCTCAGGGATATGCACAAATCTTCCTTCGTTTTCGTTCATTACTAACCTGCCAGTTATTATCGATGGCTCGCTTTGTTTTTCTATCAAACCATCTTCATTTTCTTCTCTTAAAGTCTGTAAATCCATTTAAGTTATTTAATGTTAATTTATTATTAAGTTCTTATTAAAGTTTTATCACTCGATGCTGCACGAAGGAACACCAGATTTGGAAATTTCAAAATTTAAGAGACACAGATTTGAAGTAACATTTCTTTTATGTCGTCCTGACAAGCTATGATGTTAGACATTCAATGTGGAAAATATTAATGGCAGGTAAATGTAGTACCTTTGTTATAATCAATTTATATTTATGCAAAGTTGACTCGAATTCAGGTACATGCAGTAGTTGCGAAACTACAGTTTCCGCTGCAGATATGTTTTCCATTGAATAATTCTCTGTTTTATTGAGCAAAACTTGTTGGACGAGTTTTTCAAGATGTTTCTCATTTATAATACAATCGTCTGTAAGCAATGAAATATAAAACTTTGGTGCATTGATTCATGTTATTAATACGATACGAGGTATTGAATTACAAAGTTTACCAAAGCAGTTTTATATGAAAACATACACAACTTATTTCCTTTGAAATGCTCATTGTCACTATCCTTACTTTGCAGTGCACTAACATTTTAATGAGTATGGTCTTTATACCATCGTAATTATGTAAAAGTATACTGGTGTTAAAATTGTGGACATCATGGCATATTTGTACAAGAAAATGCTTATTAGAGATTATGCTTTGGCTTTGCACTTACTTTCCTCATCAGATTTAACTTCCTTTCTAGATCTTTTTGCATTCTTGAAGAATCCTTTACCTTTAACCACACGAGCAATCAAATTTTTTCCATTTACAGTTTTCCCTAATACAACTTCCTTGGGAATATCTGGAAGAATATTATAGTTCATACTTTTGAACAATGGCATAAAGCTGGGGTGGTAGATAAGCAATATCCGACGCTAACATAGGCAGATACCTTAATATCTAAACATAGCATACATAATGCAATATTTAGATATTGAATAAGTTGCATTACATTACAAAATTTTCAATTACTGTCCAAAACACAAAAACAGTCCATCCTAATTGATTTGTTGGAAACATGCAGCAGGGTGGTTTGAAATTATTCTAATGCTAGATCATGACTAATCAGAACCAGAGTTGTAGAGGCCTCTTGATTGTACAGGTGCAGGCTTCTGCTCAGCAGTGGATCATTCATTGATAGCCCTAACTATAGCTTTAATGTGTATAGTGTATGATGGTTATTCTCTTGTTTGTGATTTACCTTTCAATAGATATTGAGATTTTAAATGTATCCTATTCGGTTTATTTTTTATACTAGCTGTACTGTTATAGTTGCCACTTGATGTCTTGTCAGCATTATCTTGTGACAGTGCAGGTACTAGTAGTATTTTCTCATGTACTGATTTATCTTCTGAAATTTGTATATGTGGCTCAGTTTTAACTGAAAAGAAAATCAATAATAAATCAATCAATTCAAAGTAACAAACAATGCAAGAGAAATATTAATGAAGGCTATACCATTGTTATAACAAATTTCTTGCGCCGTATTTACCATTTGTTGAATTGGACTTGTTTGAGTAACCATTTGTAATGGTTCATTTGGATTACACAGAACTTTATCCGACACATTGCTCATATTGAGATTATCAAATTCACGGGGAATCATTACAACTTTTAGGTCACACCTGTTGAGAAACATAATATTAAAGACTTTAATCACATACCGTATACAGTCACTTGTATGATAGGGACATCTATGATTAAAAAATTATAAATGGACAATATCATTTATCTCTATGGTCTTTATTTAATCCATTACCCTGATTGTACAATATCCTTCGGTAGCAACTGACTTTCTTCTTTCAGTTTAGTTATCAGTTCTGAAAAATATATTTTCATTGTTTGTTACTTGGATATAACTTGGTTTAATACATGGACATGTTTGCAAGATACATACTATGATCATCTGTGATCTCGTGTAGACCCGATGAGTCTAGCAAGAAAACTCTGTCCTTGATTTCCAACAAAATCCATCCTTTTTGTTTTAATATTTCATATTGTTCATCGGATAAAGTTATCTATAACAAGAATCAAGTTTGAGAATTTGAACAATATTTCAATAACAAACATGCAATACAATAATATTCCATGTCATGTTTTCTCATTTGATTGTAGTCAGTCCTAACAGTGAGTAATAAAAGTATGACAGACCGATAGTGGGTCAGCTAGGGTGATGGTAAAGGTTATTCCTGTCTATGTAACAAAGAAGCCAGAACTGTTAATATTGCTCAACCCTTAAACAAGGTCCACAATGTTACCTAGTGACATCCAATAATGGTATGGGAAGCAGATACACATTTACATCATTCTTTGAGCATGAGATTAGCTAGGGAATGAAATATAGACATCACACTGGGACCGGTTTTCACTACCCTTAAGTCAGTTGTGTGTATCAATACAGGAATGGTGTAAATGTATAATAAGAGTGAGGTAATAAAACTATCTTTATAATAAGTTTTAAATCCACTTACCTCTGCATAACTACCCATTTGTTTATTAGCATCAGCTATATTCATGTTCTGGTTTGTGTCTTTCAAATTGTTACTATCAATTTCTGCTTGAATCTAAAAGTTCATTTTAAATGCTTGTTTTTAATAAATTATCACAAATA
This sequence comes from Aspitha aspitha aspitha, assembly GCA_018246895.1. Taxonomy (NCBI): domain Eukaryota; kingdom Metazoa; phylum Arthropoda; class Insecta; order Lepidoptera; family Hesperiidae; genus Aspitha; species Aspitha aspitha. The sequence continues at coordinate 11,903 of DWGJ01000268.1, forward strand.
TATCTGAACATTATCATGCTAATAATAATATTGTTGTAGTCATCATTGAGTCATTAATTAATTGACATGTAACTGTTTAAAACTAAATATGGTTTTATAGCTTTCTCTAAATTAAAGAATTTACTAGTAACTAGTAACTTTTAGGGATTCATTGCAATATATACATCTAATTCAAAAGTAAAATAAACTACATAAAAAAGTGAAGCTGTAATGTATTTTATTTATCTACATAAAACAAGTACATAAATATTCAAATACTGTATTTACCAATTCCACATTTGAATTTGGAAGCATGTAGTTATGTGCTACACTAGATGATCCAGGTTGCATTTGGTTTGCTGAAACAATAAAAAACATATATAATAAAAATATAACATAATAACACATTTACATACACAAGACTTTTTATTAAAAAAATTGAATTTTAATATAGTTTTATAAATCTATTTACTAGTTAACTTATTACAAAACTACTATTAATTACACTACCATCAATTCAAATCAAGGAAGTCTGCTTTTATTCAATTGAGAGGATTTGTACTAACTTTTCAAAGCAAATTGTATATAATCACCATTTTGAGTATGAACACAAAACATATATTGAAAATTTATGTCCCAATGCAACATAAAGAAAATTTTCACAACTTACAACAAATTGGTACTAGTCCTGGTGGTTCATTTAAATTAATATTATATGGTTGTAGGCTGACATCATATACTGGACACCCAACACTCTCAAGGACTTCTTTCCCGACTTGTATTTGAGTCACATATTGTAAGGGCTTATTTACTGGAATACATAAATATAATCACACATGAATTATAATGCCGAAAGAATTGACTTTGCTTTTGGGGTAATTGAATTTACAAAAACCAATAAATGCAATATTTTTTTATTAACTAAGGGTATGAATCTTAAATTACAGGTGTGTAACTTTCAAACCGACGAATTTTTCTTTATGCCTTTGGGTAAAATATTCAAAATTCCTATAGTTAGTATTCATTTGCGCCATATAAATAACCATTCTGGAAAGTTTTAGGATCCCGAGTTCAGCGGTTTTGGCTGTGCTTTAGTCTTTGGGTCAGACAGTCGGTCATCCTCCCGTTCCACATATTTTTATACTACAGAATTATTGATGAAAAGTAATGCTCACCACTCATGAATGTACCGTCGTCTTGGACGAGAACATACTGTTCTTCCGCGTTAAAATCATTTTCCACATTGGTTGTAGTCAAATACGCGTATCCCTTTTCCATTCTGTAATCTGTTTCAAATTTGAATGTCCACTTTTAGTAACGCCACCTCGAGGTTCAGTAAACCAAATTAAAGAAACATTGCTTACCTTTTCAATTACTTATATATATTAACACTATTATGGACAAAGTTGTAAGTCATACATAAACGAATAAACTGGACGGAATTGTAAATTAATTTATAATCAAATTATGAATTACAAACGATCTGCAATTACAGTGATGTTTTTAAAAATTTGATTTGATTAGGTTTTCTCGTGACAGTTGTCGGTGACAATAACCTTTAAATTTTGACATATCAATTTTTTCATGGTAATGTCAAATCAAAGACAAAGTTAGTTGTAGCGAAAGCTTCACAATTGACTGTATTTCGAATAGCATGAACATAGTTTTTGAGTTCTATGGGTTGATATATGGGAGCTCGCATTTTTCCAGTAACCATTGTTTGAATTAAGTCATTCAGCATTACATCTTTTCGTAAAATACCAGCGTGAGCATCCCAGTCACATAAATGAAACCTGCAGAACGTTACATCAGGGCGAAAACATTGCTTAACTTGTGGTAAATCAAATGCGCAACCGTAGTATACCATTACTCCACAGCTTTCAAGCAATTTTATCATAACATCTTCGTATCGTCCTCCAAGGCAATTGAGGCCTAAAATAGGTCTCGTTAGCGATGTATCAAAAGACGTCAACTCTTCAGCTTCTTCGACTGTATAAACCGCTGTAGCCCCAATACCCAGTAAATATTCTTTTAATTCTTCATAATCACAATGATTCGCAACTATGTTGAACGTGTTTATACCCCAAGCTTTGCATAACTGTATAACACATTGTCCACATGGACTGTTTGCTGCATTTTGAATGACTGTTTCCCCAGGTTTCAACTTTCTGAAGTCTTTTAGCATTCTATAAGCATTGCAAGGTGCTATTGTAAGCATTGATGCCTCAGGTAGTGGCAGTTTAGAAGATATAACATGAACATCCCTTTCATGGAATATACCATAGTAACGCCATGTGCCTAAAAGTCTAGATGTCAGAACAACTCTGTCACCTAAATCAACTGTACATACACGGTCGCCAATCTCCACCACTTCACCTACACCTTCATCTCCAGGAATAGTAGGCAAGCAGGGCAAACACAAATTTCTTCCTGAAAGAATAAAAAAAATAAATTAACATAAATCATTATTGTAGGTAAAAATACTAGGAATAGGTAAGGTTATTAAAAAACTATTTATTACAATTTAAACAATATTTATTACACTTTACATTTCATAACTATATTACAATGCTTATATACAATAAAAACACTTGCGTAATACATTCATTTTTTTTTTAATTAAATTAAATATTTTTATTTACTTTAACACAAAAACTTTTTAAATAACTTTTAAAACTAATAGCTAATGTACTTATATTAAGTGTATACAAACTTAAACCTTATATACATAAACAAAGTTAACAACAGATTGTATTATCTTTAAAATGTTCTATTCACTCTTCATCTAGCATGTGAATTGTAAAATATATTTACAACCAGTAAAACCTGTCGGTGCAAGTGCATTGGCCAAAGCTTTCTCATAATTCGCAAAATTTACCATTTCATGGACAGGTCCTATAAGTTTCCCTTCGCACATTAAGTTGATAATATCATCCATCATTTTATCTCTCTCCGATGCAGATGCTTTTTCATTCCAAGCAGTCATCCAAAATCCATGAAAGGATAAATTTTTGAAAATAAAAGCAGAAGTTGGAATATTTACTGGGTCTCGAGACATGCCACCATATGTAACCATCTTTCCAGAATGTTGTAAATGCCGCAGCATTTCCAAAGAGCTTTTCCCTCCAACACAATTCAATGCTAATGCAGGTCTGTCAATTTTTTTTTCTTTAAAGATTGTTGTAGATCGTAATTCTTCTTCTGTAAGAACATATGTGGCTCCTAAACATTCCAAATATTTCTTAAGTTCATTAATCTCTGGTCTGTTTCTTACTATATTTACATTTTTTACTCCCCAGGCTTTACAGAGTTGAATGACATTTTGACCACAAGCACTGTTGGCTCCATTTTGAATAACTACAAGGCCTTCTTTCACTGGTTTAAAGTCTGATAACATTCTATATGCCGTGCACGGGTTCACTGTGAGGGTTGCAGCTTCCACTGTGCCTAATTCATCTGGTACTACTTTAATAACATCCTTCTTAAACACACTAATGTCTCGCCAAGTACCTTGAACAGGTTTTGTAACAATAACTTTATTACCAGGACATATACCATTTACACTTTTGCCAACCTCTTGAACTATGCCTACTCCTTCATTTCCAGGAACCGAAGGCAAATTTACCTTAACTGGATACTTTCCTGAAACAAATTACTATATTAATAAATGAATGGTAGATAAATAAAAAAAAGCATGAAATAAAAATATATGTTTTAGTGAAATTTCCCAGTGTACTAAATCTTTAAAATTAAAATAAATAAATACCTTCAGAAGCTTCTTCATTTGGTATATTAGAGTAATATATTTTCCACACTGTAAAGAAACAAGCAAGCAGCATGTGTTCATCATTTTCAATTACCTTGTATCGTATTAATATCAGCCGGGTTGACCGGCGCTGCCAACATTCGGACCAATACTTCTTGACTGTCTAGTGGTGGTACTTCGACTTCTTGAAACTTAACAACCTGAAGTGGATCTCCAAATTGACTGTACACCAATTGTTTCGACATTAGGTTTCTAACACTGCCTTTGAGTTTCATACTACTAACGGATGCGCATTTTGTTATTAAGAGAGTTGCTCGTGTATAAGGTAGTAGTGCCATAATGTTCTTGATTAAACTTAATCGAAATATTAACACGACATAAATTTATCCAGTGGGTACCTACTTTTCATATCAGTGACAGATGACATGTGAAGATGACATTCGATATAACAATATCAACTGTTTTATATTTTGACATAGAACGTCGAATGTCAGTAGTACGATATAATATTTATATTATTTATATTTATATTAATCAAAAACTCAAGATAAATATATTGTTTACGTTTTTGCTTCGTGAATTGAATACATAGAGATAATATACATGCATAGAGCGGGGAGCCATAGACAGGCCTCTGAGTGCGAGTGTCCAATAAGAAGAGAGGGAAGACGACGGACCTACACTTATCTTTGTCTAATCACACAAGCAATAAGACAAAGATAGGTGCCTCCTTGGCTTTCTCTTTTTTTTTGATGGACACATTTTAGGCTGGCTTCTGTCTAGTATAATATATATCTGTGATTGAAAAAGTCAGTAATCTAAGAAAACCGGTATTTAATTGAAATTTAACAAATATGATGCATTCATTTCTTGTTAATCAAATTTATTTCTCTATAAATTCTGAATGTCATGGAGATTCTTTTGTAAGGAAACGTATCACGCGAAGGTCTAGATCCTTCCTTGCCAAAGGTGCCGCACAGCTCGGTAGAGCGGTATGTTCAGGTGGAGGCATTTGAGGCTTAGGTATTCTAAACCGGCGAGCTCGTGTCAATTGCCAAGTGGTGCTAGTGTGACGGAGGCCACCGTGAATCATTCCGGCTTCTTTATCAATGGCCGCGGGAACTGGACGAGGAGCACTAAACAGAAAGAAAGAAATAATACATAGTTACATGGTATAGTGCGTTATAAAATTTATTCTTGTATCTATCAATATCGTATTAAAGATCAAAAAAATTAACGGATTTCTTTAAAAATTTGACGTGCTTACGATGTAAAAATTTTTGTAAACAGAGTACTTATGAGATTTGTACAAGAAAGATATTATTCATAGTCCACCTTACGTCTTTTAACCCCCAAGTACTAATATATGTAGTTATTTGTGTAATAGGTAAACCAGTAACAGGTGTTCTTACTAGCTGCATAAAGCAGAAGTTCGTAGACGTGCAGGTGCAATCACTGACGGCAGTTCAGTCGATGAATTTCGCTTAAGTCCTGCAAGTTCACTCGATTATATAACTTCACATTTCATTCGAATATATAAATTTAACAAATGCCTTTAATTACTCAAAGTTCTGAATAGAAGAGGACAGTATTTATGTGAATACCAGAATTTTTGACGTTTATGATAGAGCTTCGGTCTCTCCACTTTTGTGAACAGACTGGACAAATAGAGCGACGTATGGACCATTTCGGAATTTGCTCTTTTGGAATCATTGGCGCTTTTTGGAACGCTGGAATTTCTAGTTGCACCTGGACATAATTAGTAACAAATTATCCGTTTAAACGGCGAGAAAAATCACTTTTTCGAGTCAACTTGTAATTTCCATATACCAATTCCGAAAAATTTTAGGTTAAGGTTACATTTCAGGGATTCTGGACTGTTTTTAAATGCAGTGAATATGAAATATAAGACGTCCTGCATATAGGATTAAATTAGTATTGTTTTACCTACCGGTGCAGTAATATTAGTGGGAAACGCAAGGATGGACGGTATGTCCATGTCGCGTCGCGCGGACGTTCGGGACACACGAGATCGGGACACGCTGCGCTCCGCCACCCGATAGTTCAAGCCGTGCACACATAAATCATTCGATTCTCTGAAAATATAACGTGATAGTTTCTATAATATATAGATACCTACCTTCTTTAATTCATCATTCTACTTAATATTTAATTATTATTGTAACAATACTTATAGTACTCATGAAATAAACAAATGTCAGATTATGACCAATATTTGGTCCCAAAGCAAGGACTGTGATGATAATGAAATTATCATTTACATCTAATTGTTTCAAATTATACTAGTAGGTACTTAATTATTACTTATGCGAACGTTCTGAATTAGGTACCCAATAATTAATTTCAAGCAATATTTTAATGACAGTTCTTCATTTCTACACTTATCTGAGCACCGGAATTGTTTGATGGTGTTATTTCTAGTCCTATGGCTAGCTTATCACTAATACGTACCTTCTCACAGGTTCAAATCGTGGTAGTAATTTAAATAACTCTTATTGGCATTACCACAATAGTGTAGATAAGTGTAAGCCGATTGTACTCACTAAACTGTGAGAAAGTTGCCGGTAATAGATATAATTGGATTGCCAGTGAAAGTCACGCGAGAAACTTTATTCTTTTGTTAAAAATTTTGTACTTAAGTAATCATTGCAGGCACCTAAGTTTCAAGATCCTTGTATAACTTGATTGATAACAGACACCATATGACCAACCTAATAATTCGATGTACATACATAAATGGTTCTGTGGTGGTACTGGTACTGGTACCTACTACCTACTGAATATCTGCTTGTAGTTATCTTTCTCCATTTGACCTCAAGAATCGTTCAATTACAATCATCGATGTGTTTACACGATTTCAAGAGCATGTACACTAATTTACTTATTAATAACAAACAGAATAACATAGAAATACTCCTCAGAATCGTCGTCACGCGGCAAGCTGGATGCTTTGTCGCGGGCCTCGCCTTGTACTTCCGAACTTCGTGACCGCACCATGTCCAATAGAAGCGTTTCCGTGCCGCCCCATTCGTCTGATCTATTTGAAAATTACAATTATTCAGTTATTATTTATTTCTTTAAATCTACGTAGGAACATTACCCATATCATCAAGAATGTAACTACTGAAAGAATTGGAGACGAGATGTCGTAGTATTGCCTAATATTTAGGCTCTAGTCATTAGTAACAATGATAATAGTTCTTTTTAATTAAAACCTATTTAAAACAAAATATAAATAATTCATCGATTTTTCTTCGGAAATATATTATTGAAAATAATAGACAGACATGCAGCTGAAGCGTGACAATACGGAGTAATGTTGAATCTTAGACCATGAAGTTTATCAGTCTGCGAAAGATATTTGAATAAAAGGCACGTGTTGTAATTGTATTTGATAAAAAGAACAGCGAGACTGATAGGTAAATATAAAATACAAACACTATTAAACGAGCTAAGAGTGATATTCATTTAATTGTGTTGTCAGAATTGTGTATTACGATTTCATACATCAAATATTTACGATATTGCCCCAATAACAAATAGACTAATGTCTCAACGATTGTAATTTGCATGTAAAGTCAGTAGACGAGATCGTGATCATTGATGTAATCACTACCCAGACCCTGCTTTTATTGTTATGACAGTTTTCTTGCTATTATTCATTAAGATTTCCTCGACTTACGTAAATTAAAAAAATAAACCAGATACAAAATTAATTTCATTTTATTTTTAACTCTATGTAACAACATATATCTCTATCGAATCATTTACTTTCATCCAAAGACTAGTAAACTAATACTCTTATATAAGTGTATAAAACCGGACTCCTTAACAATTTGGCAACTACTAATAATTGTAAGTAATAATAACTATGGGAATAAGAAAGCTTAATCACAACGGACGGAGAGTTACAATCTATAGAGAAAAATAAAATTATTAATACCTCTCCGTAGTATTGGAGTCGATTAGATGTGAAAGTGTAGAGGTCAAGAAGGGTGGCGTAAGTACATTCGTGACGATTGTAGCATTACTTCCTCGCATCCTTGTGAGAGGTGAAGCATTTTGATTAGAGTCGTTGCTCATGAACGATATGCGACGGGGCTCTTCTTCTTTTTGCCTAAAAATATATCAACATAATATAATAATTTGATCAATTCAGGCTAATCTATACACTTGCCGTATATAACCAGTACGTCACGAGCAAGTAACTTGGGTTTATAAATTCAACTGGAATTAATGGAGCTCAGTACAAATAAATAAAATGTTTTAGTTGCTACAAAAAGTTTATTGTCATATTTCTATAACCGTTATCTGCTTTTGTTAGCCGTACCATTGTCAACCGACAACATTTTGCCGATATTAAATCCTGTGCCTTTTACCAAACGACTGACCGCTAACTTAATCTATTCGTATATCAATTTAATTTAAAAGGTGGAATGAAATAAGTATACTTTTAGTATCCTTATGATACCTATACATATTGTATGTACATACATACATGTTTATGTTCTTTGTACAATGTATAACGAAGTTCGAGTAAAGATGTACTGAAAGTTTGCGAACTACGTAGGTAGGTTAGGGATGTTACGGATATGAAATTTCGGAAACGGATTGGATGCAGATATAAGAATAATTATAATACCGGATTCGGATACGGAAACTGATAAGAAATTATTTCGGATTATCCATTAGTTTCGGTTATGGATATTAAATTTATAAGGAATTTCAAAAGTCAAAAAATTCCGAAATTATCTGAAAATTGTATACCGAATATCCGATAGTTTCGATTATGGTTAGGGAGCTACTTAACATTCCTAGTATACGTATTCCCAAATTACATATTTCGAATACGGCAAATTGTATACGTCGTAAATATTGTCGCAGATTGAATTTTACGACAAACTATAGAATAAAGTCGTGATTCGAACCTATAGAGAAGCTGCGTCGACTTTTTCTGTATCCGTGAGTCACACCGATGAATCAGAGTTTTAAGATAAATAGAACCGAGTTGCGGCCCAGTAGGCCTTGACAAGTAACATTACGGCGAATTGAGCCCAATAATTAAATGGATTAGTAAAACAAGTGTCGAGAAAAGGAAATCCTAGCCAGTTTTGTAACTTTACGTTCCAAATTAGATGAGTTTATTGCGTATTCTGTAGCTAGCGGGACAACTTCCTCTTAGTACCAATTTACCGGCTAAGTATTAAAAGTACAATTGAAGTAACTGTTTTTAATATCAAAATAATAGGTTCTTAATGAGTGCATGTGAAAGTATATATATACGATACAAATAACAATAACGCCTGTATTTAAATTCCTGCCTGTCTGTTTGATCTAGGAAATTTCGATGGGACTTCCACTGGCAGATAGCCGATGTTATGAGTTAAGTTAGTTTTATTTACAACTAGCTGTGTCCGCAGCTTCGCTCGCGTAGAAATCAATATTTTTCCGTTTGTGTAACATTTGTCATTGCTGCTCCACTCCTATTAGTCATAGCGTGATTTTATATAGCCTATAGCCTTCCTCAATAAGCGGACTATTCAATACAAAAATAATTTTTCAATTCGAACCAGTAGCTCCTGAGATTAGCGCGTTCAACCAAATAAACTCTTCAGCTTTATAATATTAGTATACATAGATGTCCTAGCTACCTAAAACAACTATAGAATACTCCAAGTAGTCCACGCAGGCGCAGCTAGTATTTATTAAAAACATTAGTAGTAACCGTATAAATTTGTTTTAATACACATAAAACAAATACTTACAATGAAATTCGTTGGGATGAATATAATTTAGAGTAGCGAGCCTTCCAGTCACTGCTGCTACGCCATGTGGTTTCGATTTTTCTGCAACAACAGCCATTATTAATTCAGTGTAAAGTATATCAGTACTGTATAAAAATTACTTCCTAGGCTATTTCAATGCCTTTTTCTTTAAGTTTTTATATAAAATTATTCCCTTAACTTTAATTTTCTATAATATAAAAAATTATAAAGTAGGTGTACCTACTTCGCGAGAATTTGGGTCATAAAGTACGTGAGTGTTAATTAGTAATCCTATTTGGTAAGCTTATAGTCCGTATACCGTATATTATTATCGATCCATGTCATGTATATACACGTACATACATGCGCATATTTAATGAGTGTTAGTTAATTGATGCACGTATCTAGTATAGAGTTTTATTTAGCCTGAAGAGTGACTGCATGAAAAGTTTGCCTCAGTAGACACAAGGCTGAAGACTCAAGGAAAATTATCTTTCAATTCAAACCAAGTCTTAATCCTAGGTCCATTTATTGCTGTGAAATTGTTACATCAGTATTGCACGCAGGTTACATTACTCAAATTTATTAATAAAAAACCTGCAGCACTTTGTAATTAAGCGATCTAAATTATAAGGAATTACACAAATTTTATTCGCGTAATTCTAGAGTAAGTATTTATTTGAAAGTCTCGAGTTAAGTTCCTAGCGCGTTCTTAGTTGAAGGTCGCGTGCACATTGCAACGCCCAACTCTACAATAGCGTGGAAGGATACATGTACGTTTGTGTTACTGATTAATGATTCTTGAAATATGTAGTTAATGTAAGTAGATATATAGGTAATGTACTTTTTAGTAATAAAATAAAAATATTAATACGATTCTTAAACAACGGAAAGTCGGATAAATTGAAGATAGGTATTATTGTAATCATTTTCCATTACAAAGGAAAGTATTGGTACAAAACTCACTGCATTATATATGAAAAATATATATCAATGAGGATATAATATTAAATCTTTATATTCGAGTGCAAATACTAGGAAACAACATTGATTTATTTACGAGTACTATTATAACATTATTATAAAAAATATATTGATAAATAAATACTACGATAAACTTTGAGACTTTCTAGACAGATTGAAATTTGACGTATAGTTTTTTTTCTTAAATCGAACTAATAATCTACACTCTGAAAGTGACATGTTAGGATTTAATTAAAAATCAATTACATATAAGCCATTTTAAATTCCACTGTTGTCAGTTTACGTTTTAATTAGTTTTTAATCAACAATATATTTATTGTTTTACCTAATATATAATATTTTATCTATATCATTTAAAATCTGTTACTTCTGTCACTCGAACAAAAAATGAAAAATGTCAGTGCAAGACCTTTAAGTTTATTGCCCAGTAGGCACCTAGTGGAATTTTATCACTAATGTTTCATGCCGAAGTTGCTCCTGAATAAAGAAAAAATGAATGGAATTATTATGAAACAAAGAGCACGTATGCCGAACCATGAAAAGTAGAGAAGAACATTTAAGAAATATGCGAAATACATAACAATAAATTAAAGTTGTACTATTAATATAATAATTGCTACTATCGCAAAAGGCATATTTTTATGGATACGAGTATAACATACCTACTTGTATATTTTTAAACGTTTTACATCACGGAACGTGTTACTGATAACCACGCTGTACCAAATAGAACAGATGCGCTTTGGAAAACTGTAGGTAATAATTTGATAATGCGAGTTATTTTCCAAGTAATAAAATATGCTTTAATAATATGAATTACGGTTATCCGTATACGTTACTGCTTCAGAAACACGATCACCTTGAAATGTATTGACCTGTGACGAGTCCCCACAGTCAACTCATCTAAGTTACAGCTGTGATTGATCTTGTGAGTTTACCAACCTATTAGTTATTAGTTAACATTTTAGTTACTAAACTTCTTTGAAATTGTTTTCGTATTATTAAATGAAACTCTCCAACCATGACGTCTAGATAGATATTCTACAATACCTTTAATAATTTTTTTTTCCTGGGTCAAGGACCGGTTTTCAGAACGTAAATTAAGTTACGAGTACTTCTTAATTATTTATAATGTCTTTTATTTATAGACATGCCTGAAAAATGATTTAACGTTATATCCACATATCTATTGTTATATTAAATTTATTGTTCATTAAAAAGTAGGCAGTTATGTATAAGGTGAGTAAAATTAATCAAATGAAGTATTTGATTTACTACATAAAAATATTTATCAGAAATTAAAGTTTAAAGGAAAAAGATGACTTTTTATCATAGTCACTGATAAGGATCTGGATAATATATGGGTTTGGGATGTTTGTGCAATGACAAAATGATAACGCCTATCGCTTTTTCGTGTCTCATCCCAGTGGACGTTTAGTATGACAGATTTTACGTGTACGTATGGGGTAGGTTAAATAACTATGTACACTTGAAGGTTTAAGATCAAATATCAATTCTACGTAACCATTGCAATAATATCATGTATATCTATGCGAGGTACAAACGCTCTGCGAACTCTACGTCCTAATTCAGAGTCGAAAAAAACTCGTGGGAGCGCACGTCGGTTTATTGTGACAGACAATAGGCAATTTGTTTAGTGTCATAGCATTGGTTTAGTTTAGTGGTACAATGTGATTCGATAAGTTATTTGATTTGAGTCTGGCCGATGTGTTGTGTTGCGGCGCTGTCAGGCGGCGGGGGCGGTGGCGGTAAGGCGGCAAGTGCTCGGCGCTGGCCGCGGACCGTGTTCTCGCTAGTCGTTCCGACCGCGAACGTCCGCGTGCACGTCGCGCCACGACTCCTCTCAACTTGCATACACGACGCTTTACGATAACGCGCCCTATTTAAACGCCACGCTCACCGTAGCCGCGCAATCTTCCCCATTCACACTTACACCAATTACGGACTATTGTGCTAATCGAGTTACGTTAACCGACCGTCTTTCGCAATTATAACACAGTTGCTAGAGATAGGTCGAAACGGCAGTTCGTAAACCGGCTCAGCGACCATATGATCCGCATAGGACCCGTCCGAACCGCGCCACCCGCTCGGATATCGGTGCAAAGTTAAAATGCGGATTATCCATTGTGAAGTGCAATTGTAGAGACGGATCTGCAGGAGGATGACTCAGTGATAACGGAGAACTTTCTCATAGTGTTGGACGGTGGTCTAGTTTTGTGACTCGTTTCCTTTGGAGATGTATTGACGTTGTGAAATATTGGCTTAGTTGTGTTAAAAGGTAGTGCGATGGCCGATGCCAGTGAGGAGAGTGTGGCTGTTTCGGAGGTTTCGCCGGCCACAGTGGAGGTTCGCAAACGTGGCCTCAGCGGGTCCATGTCGCTGCGCACGCGCAAGCTGGGCCGGCGCCTTTCGAGGAGCATGTCGATCGTGGCTTTGAAGTTGCCGGAAAAGGCTCACAGCATTACTCGGACGTCATCAAAGCTCATGAAATCTAATAATCGTGATAAAAAGAATCGGACATTTGAACTTTCGATAATACTGCCGGATAAATCTCAAAAACAGGTAAACACAAACATCAACATCATAATGACCATAACACCTCTATCGCATTAAATGTTATTTATTTTGTTTACTAATAACAAATTAAACGTATTATAAGGTGGTTTCTTCCCAAAAACTTCCGGATATTACAGACGTGAATGGTAACGTACCTATTATGCACATGTTGATAAGTTCTACTCAAATATTGTATTTAATTGGTTACTTAATATGCTTTACAGTAATAAAATAAAACATACCGTAGAAATTTGGCTTCAACTCGAAATATAAACAGTTAGGTATAGTAAAATTATGATATTTCAGGTTTATTAACATTTCAAACGCTTACTTTTGTGGGCAGAATTGAAATGAAATACGGTATTCATCGTTTGCATGCGTTATTTGAAATTAATTTAATAAGTATTAAATCGTCGCACGCAGCAGAGGGTGAGCGTGGAATGCATTAAAATGTTTTCTTTAGTTATTGTTTTGTTGTACGTTTCGCCACTGCTGCCGCTTCGCCCACAACGTGGATTTCTCCATTGATACAATAATGAGCTGCAATTGTCTGCGTGTTCAGCCCGTTGTCATGACAAGCATTGTTTGCCTTTGTCATTGAACTGGGGAATTGCGCGTTCTTTACTAGCTGATTATTAAACTACCGGCCGGTTAGTTGTTGTACAGTACTTATACTACTGTGGTTTGTAAAAGTCTTCAACGTATTATATTACTATACCTTCGATTTCACCGTGTAGGCCGTAGAAGTAACCGTTTTCCTATTACATTGAGTGTTAATAGCTTTTTTGCTCAAAGGAAAGTGATTTTCTAAGATGGCACAGGTTTTTCTTGCAAAGGCAAAGGCTTGGTTATTTATTCAGATACCATTACGGGAGCTCATGTTGCGATAAATTATAATTTATCTATCTAAGAAGATGACCAATGTATGCTTAGTACATAATTTAAAATGATTCAAAATATCCTTAGTAAACCTCCAATAATATTTATATGATTAAATAATACGATAGTAGTGTTTTCATATTTTGTAATAAAATCAATGCTAGTTATATGCACTGTATAGCTGTTGACGAAGGCTTTAATGATCATGGGATGTTTGGGTAATTACCTTTTTTTATGAAGAATACACTTCCTCAAAGAGTTTTAAAGGACGGTATCAGTTCTGGCGTGTGGTCGGATTAATTAAATAGCAGTAATTAATTATTCGGCAGCATTGAAACACTGTGCGACCTTATTTTTCCTGAGTGGAAACATAGCTGCTTGTTGTTTCTTTTAGCGCTCAATTTACATTCATATAATATTACCAATGTCATGAACACAATTCTTGGCACTCATTGTTTGATCACACGTGTGAGATGGTCTAAACATAGTATTGTCTACGTATAAAAAAATTGCGAAAATTCATCTTTATGTCATGTAACGTAAAACTGAAGTGTCATACGTCATATCCCAGATTATGTTTTCGTTATACGTAGTTTCAATTCAAAATTTTTAACGTATCGTTAAAGCATCCAAAGGATTTTTGCCTTTGGTTCCAATGAATACAGTTTCATGACATGACCCTGACATCGAGATTTTTTAGTATCGTATTAAAAACACATTCTATTTTAAGCATAATTTCTCTGTATAGTGTAAAGATGTTTCTCTACTATGCGTGAAAGTCAAACAAGTTCTGTTTAACATTCGTCTTAGTTTTTCTATGCTATTTATAAGGCAGTAGGTAACTCTTCGGTGTATATAAGTTTCAATCAATACCTCCTACAATTCGATTTGGCAAAGCATATGTATATCTGTTAGCAATTACAAATTTCTGAACAGATATAAGCTCGTAAATATAAGTTTGCGTGCGTAAGCACTTATTTGTATCACTTAAAATTATACAATAGGAAATTTCTTAAGTTAAGGTACATAATTTATTATTTAATATTTTAAACAGGTTTTTTTAACATATATAGTCGTATGAAGATAACAAAGATGAAATAGCACTGTCACTATGGAAATTCTCCTTGATCTTTTAAAAAAGGTCGGTGAACAAAAACGGGGATTTAATTCTGTTACTGCAATCACCAGATGTTGAATTGACTACCAAAAAGTAGATAACTGTAGAGTAGGTAGGTAACTGTAGTTGAAATTGCTAAAACAATCTTTAATATTGATCTCAACGTTTACAGACAATAGGTTATAAAATGTAAACGACGTCGCATTTAACGACAATGAGGAAGGACGCCCACGAAATGCTGGCTGCACCGATGACTTGGAAACATAATACGAAAATTCAGGATACGACCTATCAGCGTATTATTGAAACTACAATCAAGAGTATAATTTACTTCTTAGCTACTCTGCTAATTCACCCGTATTACGCCTGTCCTCATGGAATAAGAAAACTCAAAGCCGTTACTCCCATTTTTTTTAGATAACATAAATATGTTTGGTGCCATACATTTAATGAATTTTCTCTTGTAACAATTAATTTATTTATTATGGTATTAGCAATAGTGTTCGGTAATAATTATTTGTATAATCTATAATTGAAATTATTAATTAAATGATACATCGGCGTGAAAATACTCTGGTCGTTCGAGAGATGAATTTATTTAAACGATTTTTTTCCTCTGTTAGCTTTTCTCACTTCTCTTAAATTTTAATCTCTTTAAACACATTTTATTTAAAAGTAACGTTGTGTTGTACAAAAAAGGAAGTCCTTTTTAGTTAAATTATAATTACCTGCGATGAAAATCAGAGTTGGTGACTCTGCTGTGACGGACTGGGATGGTCCCCTCATAGTCGCTTTTGTGCATATTCCGATGATTTATCAGAAGGGTCTTCGTCCTTACCTTTGTTTCGCTTACGTCTTAGCTCCATTAACATAAAGAAGTTAATATGGGCACGTACCGTTTTAATTAGGAAGCAACGCGTAAATCGACTAAATTACAAGGTAGCGATAGAGTCCTAGATTGAATGAATTGGTACTGTTTACGAGTGAAAGTGATGTCGTAACCGAATGAACCAAGTTGGCGTGTACGCGTGCGACATGCGGGCTCCGCGGAGGTCCGCCTAATTACGGCCTTAGTACGTGATACAGATCGCCGATTGCGGAAAACGTGAACTGACGAATTATTCCAATCATTGAACAAGAAACAATCGTTATCTAATTTCTCAATACTATAAACAATGATTAGCATAAATATTTGTAACGACTAATTTCAAATTAAGTTTAATGCTTGGTAAGAATTCAAACACAAATCAAAATTGTAAGTTCCAATAAATGTGAAATAAATGTTTTTTTTATGTATGACTAGATTTCCTGAAGTCATGAATTACTTGAAGATCTACTTAAAACTATTGATATTGGACTTTTCTTGGTACATAGCAAATAATATAACTAATTATGTCTTATATATTTTATTTACGCAATTATAAAATGTACAACGTTTCAACATCGCAATAGTATAAATATTTAAGTTAGGCATTAAACTTCGTATTAATGAATTTAATAAGCCATATCTCTGACGTTAGTTGGTTGCAGTGTCACGTAGAGCGATCATATGACCACGGTCTGATGGCCAGCAATCAATAATTACCGTTAAACACTTGGCACTTAAGCACGTCTGACCAAAATACACATTTGGCGATCATTGCTAAAGATACCTTCAAACTATTTTGCGCTCATATTTAAACAATATATCCGACGTTACTGTGACCATTTTTCCTTGATAGAAACCAGATTTATAAGGAAATTTGCAATGTTATTAACATTAACAAATTGAACCGTAAAATTGCTAAGGAAATGGAAAATACGAGTTCCATCGTTTAAAATGTTCTTTTGTCTTCATAATATATTGTGATTTAAATTTTTCAAATGAAATGCATAATGCACCTACAGTTACCAGTTGTATACAATACTAGCTGTGCCCGCAGCTTTGCCCGCGTGGAAAACACTACTTTCCCGTTTCTGCAACTTTTGTCATTGCTACCATTCGTATCGGTTATAGCGTAATGTTATTTAGCCTATAGCCTTCCTCAACAAATAGACTATTCAACACAAAAATAATTTTTCAATTCGAACCAGTAGTGCCTGAGATTAGCGCGTTCAACCAAACAAATTCTTCAGCTTTATAATATTAGTATAGTAGATACAAGTGTGTAAAGTATCTAACAATTTATCAGTTGTAGTATTGTTTTGATTCATTATCAAAACGTTCATATTCCAATGTAAGGTGTTCTATAACGGTTATTTTTGTAACATGTTGACTTATTGTTTGTAAATAACTTTCAGTTGGAGTGGTGCCATGTTCAATGTACAGAGACTATGATCACTTAGAAAATATAACAAAATACCCATGACCGTACAGGAAAAATACTACTATTGTTATTTTTATTCACCTATCTACATAGTACCTATCCTAAAGAGACATTCATAAGAGTAATAATTAAATTATCTCGCAAAATTTATATAAATTAACGACTGCCTTTAATATGTATTATACTCATTTGAATCATACAAAATATCCTCAATAATCATTTCGGTTCGCGCCTCATTCGAAAGTTGAAGAGATCGTTACGATCACATCACTTGGAGAGAAGATTTACTGCACACATATATGTACATCGTATAATATGATATGCATACATTGTATTGTACCTACATATTGTATATGTATTCGTTGTCAAGCATTTTGTAAGTGAGCAGTAACGCGTTTTAGGTAGCTCGTGTTAGTAAGTTTTATTAATGGCGAATATGGGTATTGTGCAAACTGAAAAGTAATAGGCAATGCCCAGTTTGGAAGCAGATGGTTATTTGGGTTGTCATAAAAATATAGTATTATTGTTATTAATCAAAGCAAACTATAAAAACGCTACTCAATAATAAAATGGTATGGATTATTGTACATCAGGATAAACATAACACTGAAGATATACCTAGTGTGGATAAAGTTTGCTTGGTGTTGATATTTCTATAACGTTAGTTCATCCGTAGCGTTCAAGTTTATACTATCTCGGAAATACAGCAATGTTAAAGTTTTAATATTTATGTACACTGCATAAGCACACCAAGGCTACACAGATCCTGAGCGATGACTATCACTTTTATGTATCAGCGGGAACCGGTCCTGCCGTCTAGAAATGCGAACTGGAAGGAGAGACATTGTGTTATCTATATATATACCTATTTATATAAATAATATGTAGATCCGCCTTAAGCCACCTGAAACCTTCACGGATTATAACATTCCTGCGTAATTATCGAACTTGTTAAACAGAATTATCCATTTCATTAAAAAAGAAGCAATGCTTCATTAATTACATACGCAATTATAAATATAAACACTGGTATTACCCAATTATCAAATCAATATTCGTATTTTGAGCATTATTAATTAAGGTCAATTTGCTATTACAACACATCTGGTCCTGTTAATGTTAATTGTGATAACCCGTAATTTGGTATTTTTTATTACAACAACAAAGCAATTCAAACTTCAATGTCAAAATTAATTCAATATTTCATATTTCTATATCAGTATAGTAAACGTTGCTTAGAGGAAAAAAATATTTGTGCCTTCGCCCGCATTGGTACCTAGACCCCTATAACTTTTTCTGAACCTGCCTACCTGCCTTGTAGAAAGTTAGTATTATAATAATAATGATTACCGGAACTGTATACCATAGGTCAAAATATCTGGCTGTAAGTGGTTAGATTAATTGATATATCGCAAGTGAAATTTAATACGCAATCTATCGCTGAAGTATGCGCACACAATCCGAATGATGCATTTGAACTACATTAATTACATGGAAAGACCGGAAAAACTCACAAAAAGCCAATCTGTCATCGCGTCTGTTGTAAGTTTGAAATACAATAATAATAATAATAAGTTGTAAGTATAAATAAAATTTAGTTGGATGTGCTCGAGGCCATCTTGCCATTTGTGATGAAAGCATCTGACCCATAATCAAGTTGGCGATATTGCGCTCATGATACTAATGCAGTGAAAGGACTGAACGAATTTTAGAAATGGAGTAAAAAATATGTTTGTTTATACATTTTGTTCACCTTTTCATTAACGTCTACAAACTTTACTGAAAAACATTGCATATAACGTATAGAATAAATAAGTAACATTGTAATTTTATACCCAGTTGATATTTAGCCGGGCCATAACCAACTAGGAAAACTTATTTCCAAAGCGCCTAGTTTCCTCCACAAAGATTGGTTTGTAAGTTTTCTAACAAACATGCTAATACTAATATGATAATAATATCACAGTCTAAGTCAGTATACACTAATGTACATACGCAGAATATGGGTACATAATATTCGGATCTTTTTTTTAACTTTTGAAACGAAAGCATTTCATTATCAACCTAGCAATGTAACACGAGCAAAAATATCCAAAATGAGCAGAGCTTAGCTAACTACTCCAAACGTTAAAATGTGGAGTAATTACCTAAACTACGCTGCGAGCATCTACATACATAACGAGTATTATATGGTTTAATCTTTATGTAATAGACGACAAGTGATAACGACTCTTTGATGAAAGTGTTGATACATCACGATAATAGTTCCATAAGTACTGATAATTAAATTATCTATAAGTTATTCTTGATGCTTGAACATGAAAGAGGAGGCAAAACGAGTAATTGCGACATAGAATTAAGCCTTATATAAATATATTCAATTGTAGAAAGCGTTGTAGACATGTATAAGAGCATTGATTTCAGCAATCTGATCAAATTTATAAACAATAAAAGTGACATTAAAAGCAGGAACATTCAGCACTTACAGGAGGAACAAAAATATCTATGTTAAGATATTGTATGTTCATACAAACATACGGTATAGAAACAAAATAAACTTATTGAGTAAAGGTTGACGAGTAAACTCGATGCGAATTGATCTCAATTATATTTCACTTAGATGTCTCCGATGAAATGCCCCCTACTCTGGTAATAACGATCATTTCAAACCGGAAACCGGCTATACACATATCGTTATACGACAAAAACACGTTACAAGATGATGACTATCAAAGCTATCTCGTAAAAGCCTACTAGTCAACGATTAAATCTGAAGTCACGTTAAACGATTATATGGTATTAAAATACATCAACGGGAATCCAGGCCTTTTGATGTTACACCACAGCAAAAAGCCGAAAATATCGATCTTAAATAGGACCGAAACTACTGAGTAGGTACTAAGTTGCAATTTGCAATGCATTGTGTGTTGGCATTGTTGCTGACTGCACTCTACAAAGGAGGAAACGATAGTTTAGCAAAGTCCAGCTGCTTTGTGCCAATTTGCGTGTAACATGTGAATAATAGACAAGGTAGCTAGAATAAGACAAGTCTGTGATGAAGAAGAATATTTTGTGCCATGGACCTATAGCACAGAGAACGTTGTAGAATGAATAACAAAAAGTATGGACTAATTAGAATTCTGCTGATAGTAGATACTGAAAATGTTTCGCACTATCTCGCGCTCAGCCTCGATTAACATAAGAACAAGGGACCTTCGGATATGCAGTGAACCGTACAAAACATCTCTCTGGCTGACGACAATGACTACGTGCCGAGAGTATTTAAACAGAGGCAACGATTTAGAAGGTCTGCCTGCAATTATAGTAGCTTAAATATTTATTGCACAGTTCAATATAATATCTAAAAGATTTTCGACGTGACGTCAAATCGTTTTAAATTTTCAAATACGAGAATTTTACCTTTTGTATTAAAAAAAAAACATTTCAAAATCCTGATTCTAATAATTTGACGGTTATATAATTAAAAACTTGTTTGAAAACATGTTATGTAAAGGTTTATTTTGAGCCAACAGCTTTTTTAATGAATACCTGTAAAAAGTTTTTTTTAAATATATATAAGATACTGTTTTGGATCTATGTATATTAATCCGAAGTGTTACAAAGCATTATAATTTGTAATCGAATAATCTAGGTGTTGAATACCAGTTTATTATATCCGCGTTTAAGCAATGTATTGTTATGTAGGTATAGGAAACTTCTTGTGATAGTTACATTTGACAATTTATTTAACTCTTTTTACCCTTTAGAAATACATTATAGTCAGTAGTTATGTTATACGGGCGTAAGTGAAAGTGAACAGTCGAACCAAAACACAATTGAGCAAGCATGCATATGGAGGACGTTGTAACAAAATTTCTTTTAATATTGATGCATACATACTTTGGGAGTTTGAAAGCAATAGTACACTGTAAAGTGGTTTTCCTTTTGAAGCTTCACGTGTTTTATTATTGTCACTAAATTATACGGTAAAATCACAACACGGCGATGCCAGTTAAAGTTAAGTTTTCTCACATCACCTGAATTACTAACACTTTTTACTACTTTCTATCTTAAGACCTAAGACTGATCTGGATGACAATATAACAAGTAACAAAATTCTCAAAAGTGTTTAAGCCGTTTAGGAGAGTACTTGGAGATTTATTAACACCCTCACCGGAATTTTAAATATTAAGATTATATTTCTGACATTAATATAGTAATGCTTTTAGGTTTTTCCGATTAACGGTTTAGTGTGGATAACAATTTTGTTACCTGTAAATGACAATAAAGTTATGTTATCCGAGTTACACAGAGTTTATGACCTTGTTATTCTTTACAACTACAGTATGAGAGTAGGTGATCATTGATCGATGGAGTGGAAACCCTTTAATGTTCAATGGAACATGAAAATTGTTATTGTCGAGTCACCGGTTTTCAGGGCCACTTGCCTGCTAATAATAGCGAGTACGTTGCTTATGACTGGCGTGTATGTAAAAAGTTTACTTTAAAAAACCATTGACTACATTTTTATTTGGAGAAAGCAACAGACGAGCAGTCAGCGGTTACAAATGGCCGCACGGACATCTGCAACCAACTTTTAACAGCAATGTAGGAGTGGGACTAACAATATCAATCTGTTCATCATTGAGTGGTTTATGCGAGTATTAGTTGGATCATTGCTAAGACTGTTAGTAAAATTAGTACAGTTAGCATGATAGTATGAGGGCATTTGGTCACAAATCTACTTTCGAGGACACTGAGATGGTCGCCACACGTGCACCGGTTTCCAGACCGTTGAAGCTTCACGGTAGAAGTAGGTGTAGCGGTGGTGCTGCCCCACCACGAACCATATAATCTACCACGGACTAAACATACTGTATTCAATTTAATCTGTATACACATTTTAAGCTGTTTTAACGTGTTGTTGATTTTATTTTAGCCAGCGCTGATAAATTCATCTACGCTGTTTTATTGCAGTCTTTCGTTAAAACTTTGAAATAATGTGTTTAATCTAGCATGAAACAATTGTTATGTTAACGGCTAACTATAGATCACTGTAATTTGCAAACTGTCAAATTCCTAGCGTTAACCTCCATTAATAAAGAATCATTATGTTTAGACAGATAGAAATATATTAAGCGATTTTTTTCTCTTTTGTTTTGTATTTGTTGCAAGGCAGAGATGTAATGTAGGGAACAAAACCTATAAAAAGGGGAAATTAATGAATTATAAAACCTACATATGCATCACATTGTGCATGTTACTATTGTACTTACGAAGTGACGTTATGTAAGTGACCCGCGCTTGAAAACTTGACTTTACTCGTATTACCTTACTCGCTTGTGTGACGCGTTTAAAATTATGACTGTGGTTTTACAGGATTGTTAGTCATATAATATGTTAGTCATTGTTTTGATGTAATTACGTAAATAATATGATCTCCAATGTTTAGCAAATTTAACATACATGCACACAGTTAGTGCAGGATGTAGTACAGGATAATGTAAGTTTTAAAATTATCGAATACATTACTGAAACACTTTAAGAAATCTTTTTAAATAGTACTTTTTTCGATGTTTTTTTTCATTTCAAAAAGACAGAAATTAAACTGTTTGAAATTTACACATGTTATACCTTCAAAATTTTCCAGGCTTCGAAACTGATGGCTGTTTTGTTTAGAGACTTAAATAGCGCAAAATAAGAAATTCAAAAATTTTCCTTGTTTTCTTTGATTTCGGCTCTGCGTCATTTTAGCGCCGATAAAACGTCACGAACATAGAAAACAATGGGCAGCATACAACAGATGTTCGCAACCGTAGGCGATGATAAAAAAATTATGTCGTACTGAAATAGCACGCGCCGGTGTCGGGAGAAAGTGACACGTGCGCCATCTTTGACACAACGATCCAGCCCGGCAGTTTTGGGTCACTGATAATATCTCGTATACCAAACGTTTTTTAACGACCCAGTAACGCAAATATTTATGTCATTTCATTTCGTCGGTGTTTTCATAATTTTACCAATCAACTGAATGTCACGTGTTCAGTGAGAGACGTAAACATTGTAGAGCTTTTTAAATCCGTATCGTTCAAAATATAGAGCGCGAGTCATGTCACGCAATCGGATGTCATAATTAGGTAACAGTAGTTAGGGTTTTTGTGACATGTTTATTAACTATAGGTGCATTCTTTGTTACTGAAAGATCTTATCTAATATTAAGTTATTTTCGAGGCTATTTTTTTCAGTTAAGTATTAATCCTTATCTAAATAATTGGTTCGTTAGCTTCGCCATTTAATATAGATCAAAATTGTCTTTTACACTATATGAATCGGATAAATACTTTAGAAGATATTGTAAATTTAAAATAATACGCCACCAAAAAATA
>DWGJ01000269.1:0-35636 GCA_018246895.1 Aspitha aspitha aspitha
ACAAAAAGTCCAAAGAAATGTCAAAGAATTATTTTTTATTATGGTCGAATTTCGACCAGCAGGCGACCACTAGTATTAATAAAAGAATGCTATATTGTCATAAATATGATTCAGTCACGTACAGTGATGGGGACAAATGATTATTTTTTCATATATTTACTTGTCTTTAAAAATTACTTACTATTTCGTTTATTCCCACTTAGTGACAATGTTAGAATCTAATGGTTGAGTTAGGGTTAAGCTGTAAACAATAAGCATTATTATATCTTTTTGTATTCTTCAATTCTGCATTAGCACCTCTTATTCTCGTTGTTTGAAAGTTCGACGACTTCGATGCGATTAAAGCAGTTTACGCATACTCAAGTATTCGAAAGGTAAACATGTTTGTGAATCGACAAATATTCCGACTTGGGGTAGACTGGAAAGTACATATCGAGTTACGAAATCGCATTCTATTTACCGATTATTCTGTATATTAGTATAAACGATTGCCACTGTAATGCTATTAGGAATCTGTCCACACTACATTAAGATACATTTAACGCGCACTTGTATATAAAACAGCGCCTTATAATTCATATTTTATACGACCACATGGCACCATATTACCGTACGTACATGCCATGCCAGCTGTTTAAAATTTGTTATCTGGAATTTTCCCAACTACATTCAACCGTTTGTTTCTCAAACTCATCTAATTAATGCAAACTCACGTCCATACACCGTTTGAATATGTGTACTTTAAATTTTTTGTATGCGCCATTATAATATGTATGTAAAATCATGTTTTTATAATTGTCGAGCAAATATTGCGATACGTGAAATGAACATTATGTAATTACATACCGCGCTACATATATAGAAATCGTGTAACTAGCAGCTTGTTTGCAATTGTTTGATAATATTTGATTTGTTGTTGTAAAAATCGTTCGTGGCCATTTGCATCTTCAGATAAATTATTCGACATTGACATCACATATAAGATCCTTGCTTATATCTACTGCATCATCCTTCAAGTTAACAAAATATTGGTGGATTTTATTATCCTGAAATGAGCAATGTCAATACGCGAACTGCTATTGTATTTTTGAATTACCCGTTCAATGTTAGCCAAAGAACGTTTGCCACAAACAGATGCCACAAAGATAGGTTCGTTTATCTTTGTCATTTCGTTGCACAAGGCGACTTATGTTCGAAAATTAAACGAACGCGCGTTCGGACGCGTCACTCGTGAAATCCACAGGAATTTGATTAAGAAAGAATTTAGTGTTGAAACTGCAAACATGCTAATCGCAGTGCGGCGATTGCGCAATAAAACGTGCCATTTGACCGACACAATCAAGGCTCGAGGTATCATAGGAAGAAAATATGGTTATTAGGATGGCACCGCGCGACCACACGCCAGAACAATTACTTGGACTTCTTTAATGGAAACCGCAACGCTCCGCTTGGATTCCCTGCCGCGTTGCACGTCGGTTCGCGACTCTATGGATAACAATAATACCTATATGGATCGCTCTTATGATTATATCGTGACTCATAAATGTGTGCACACAATTTTACATAATCTAAGCTAAGGAAGAGTATTGTATTGAAAAAGCAAGTCATGAATGCCACATAAAATAGCTTAATACAAACATCAGAGTAGAGTGCTGAAGGAAAATTCGGTCCAATTTTATAATAATACATAAAGACATTAGTAACATACCTACAAGTATATGTAATTCTTAAACTCACAGCAATAACAAATAACATAACAGTAAATTAAAATATATCTACCTTTGTTTTCTTTTGATGTAGGTATATAAATATAGATTTTATACGGGAAAGAAATCCGAACAACATCAAACAAATGACTATCGCGCGATGTGCAATACTGCATGTGAATGCACCGCGTGTCTCTCGGGCCAACTGTACACCCACTCGCTTAATAAAAACAGACAAATACATTAAAGGAAAATCTCAAATCGATAAACACTCTGAGTCTCTTGGTCGGCACACAATTTAATTGTATGTGACTTGGATGGAGTTTATTTATAAAAGCAATACGCGAGGGCACCGTCCATTGTTGTAGCCCGCCTCGGAACGGGAACGAAGGAGGTTGTACAAATAAACTGCGAGTTATTACATGGACGCCGATTTCCGTCTAAGTCTGCGGTGCGCGATCGTACACGCGGAAATTAAATGGCTATTATTTATACGAAACCATCTTCAATAAGTCTCAAATTATTACAGTTGTAAGATTAGGCATAATACATTCACCACTGGTATAACTACTAGCTATCTATCATCTATCTATCAACAATGGCGATCTATCTCAAATAGAATTGCCTTGAATTAACCACGAAACTTTGTATCCTTGAGCATAGACTCAACTAGAAAAATGTAGTGTAATACTCGTATATTCGTATTGCATACTTCGTTCGGGAACATAATAATACGATGGTTAGCGCTAGAAATGGGTTACCCAATAGTAATGCCGCAAAACTGAACTGGACAATACTATCACCTTCATAATCTTATGTGAGGAGAAACGTGGTGGAGTATGCTCCAGGTCGGGTCGCAGGACCAGCCTCCAGAATAGTTCAACGTTTGTTAACTAGGTAATATTTTACTTGCAATGAAACAATACATTACACGCCTAAAAGTTATGTGTAAAGGTTCTAACTATACCCGAGTATGTACATTAATTGAATTTCACGCTTTTACCACCACCACAGTACCACAATACCGCTCAGTAATATTGAACCTTTGTAACATATGAGTATATCCATATTTCATTCGTCTACTAACACCTTGAGTCAACTGTAAATTGTTGAAATTAGGAAATGCACACTTTAATACACGGATTGAAATTCCATTGGTACTATTTGAGCCGTCTAAATATAGCAGCGTTTAACTATCTTTTTCCTCGGCGATTATAATACGCAAACACCTCGCTACCCGTTAAACTTGTAGGCGTGAAGATATCTGTAATGTTTATCTGAATTACCAGGAGTCTAGCGCCTAACAAGCATTGTAGGAGTGCGTATTTATTATCTCTAACAGAGAACTTGTGTATTCGCGGGAATTGACTGGTTTATGAGCTGCAAAATATATAATTACTTGGTTCTGATAAAATGACAGTGGGCAATGAAAGTGACGTATATATGCGGTAAATGTCAAAAGATATTATCGTGCTATTATAACAGAACCGCATAGTTAGACTCAACCTATTTGCATGCATGTGTTTAGCAATTTCACATGCTCTTGTAAATAAAGCCTCAGTAAAACAAGACACAACTAACAAATTTTCACTTCTAACAAACACTTGTGCTATAATGGTAAGAACTTCCATTGACAAGTCAATCCATCTTTCATTGTTCAACTTAATGAAATAACACCAACCCAACACATCATTTAAAAAACGAATAATTTTAAAAATGGAATGTGTTAAATCTTCAAATAAAATTTGGTGAAAATTTGTGTGATTGCATGTGGGCCGTCTCAAATTTCAAGCCGGAACCCGACTGTTGTTATCTAACGTGTTAGCAGCCATGTAATCGAAACTCTTAGAAAGTTCTATCACTAATTAAAACTAATTTTACGATATTGCAAGACAGCATCATTATTGTGACATAATTAATGTACAATCGACGATACGAGGATTCTCAGAAAATGTCCAATGGACGTATTATTTCAGCGATTGCAACATAGTTCTCCGCAACACAGAAACTCTTTATACTGAGGTTAGTAGCAAATCATCAAATATATGTATATACGATAATGTACGGTTCGAAAAATAATGTAGTTTTGTAAATGTAACGCTTTCGCGAATAAACGAAGTGTCGTTTTACTGATAACAAATCAATGTATTACATAAACATATAAAAGTCTATACTCAGGCTGTTAAAGCCCCGGTACAGTTGCTTATAAGTATTTTGTGTTATTAATAACAGAAGATTCAGCCTTGAACTTTCGGGGGTGAGTGGAGTGACGGTAAGAAGGAAAGGGAAGACCGAGTGAAGGTGACAGAGTTCAGCAGCAATCATGACAAAAATGAAAAAAAAATACTAAAAGCAACTGAAATTTTATGTACTTGTACAATATTCATAATGTATAGACATTTGTAGAGGATGGGTTGCAGAGGCTTTACCATAGTCGAACGCTTAGTTTACAATTATTTTGATTCGATACAATTCGACAACTAAAATAATGATGATAATTAAAATGTTGATACAGAACTACGAGTATTAAAACGGCAAACGTCGTTGCAAGTATTCCGATACAATGTTATACTATCGAATTCATATAAACGGATGGGAGTGCATAAACATTAACATTTCAGCATATAGACTATGTACAACAGTGATAAAAGGTTTCGTTTAAAATTTCATATAACAAGTTCGTTAATACAATCAAAAGTGCAATGGCGTACAATAGGCATGGCGATAAGGGCGCTTGACATAGAATTGTCCTGAACGAACTGTAACCCAGTTCTAACTGAAGACGTATCTCGAGTATCTCAGACACTTTCGGTCAAGTGCCGCTGTGTTGCCATCATTCTCACTTTGCGCTGTCGATAGCCGATGCTGTTTATTATATTTATTATATATATATTTATGTTTATTATATATATATTTTTGCTATTTTTTTAAGTGTTATGTTGTAAATAGCCCTAATTTTCTGTAAAAAAACTGTTTGGTTTTTTTTTCATTATGTATGTTGTTGCCTACATTTTACTTCAACAACGTGGCAACAAATGTTATGTCTGTCATATATCACAATATATTAAATTTATTAATCGAGACAACTTACAAAAGTCTTAAATCGTTTTAGGTATTGAAAAAAATAACTAAATAAAAATGAGTTAGTAGTATTTTATCATATTCATGGAAGTGTATTGATGTAAGGGAGAAATAGGGAAGAAGAATCAAATAAAGGAAAAATGTTTTCGATCACTGGTCCTTTGTAATTAAAATCAATGCTCGTTTAAGAATTATTATCATTAATTTCAAAAGCATAAAAAAGAAATTCTCTGGAACGTAGCGTACAAGATATTACATTTTTATTAGACAATTTAATTGTCTGTTCACCGAACGTTAGAACTGAGAACTGGTTTGGAACATCATACTCTATCAATGTGAGCATGATTATCATCTACATTTTACTCGAAGTTACGCAATAGTGTCAAAATCCGTCTTCTTACGTTAGACTTCTACAAACTCGTATTACAACGCAAATGTGGGTAATTAATTATTCACACATCATCATTAATTTTTGTCAGCGCGGCGTCAAATGAACACCGTCACGATTTTCTCCGAACAATACAATGGATCAAGATTACTTGACTCATCATTAAGGAATTTTATCTCATGAGGAGTCATTAAGTCTGGCTACTAAAAAGATAATCTTTATTTTCGTTGAGGTTGACGTATAAAATGCGTCAGAAGATTTTCCCGCTTAATTATCACATCCAATAGGACACGACATTAGCTAATGCGTACTTTTCAGGTTTTTTGCCTAACATCGAAGACACTTTTTGAGCACACGCATTTTTCGGTGCATTTCATTTAAAACATTTTCTTAATTTCACTGCTAACACATAAAAGAAAAACGCCAGTATCATTACTATAAATATAATAAGTATTATTATTATTATCAATGGTATAGTGTGACACTAGATTCTCTAAAATGGAACGCAGAAAGCACTGAATGATATAATTAATCCTCACTGACCTGATGTTCTTCTGCATTCATGACTCTCAGATTGACTCCCCATATGACAGTACACTGACCTATTTGGTCAAGGTAGTAAAGTCTTATTTTCCTCCGACCCAGCTACCATCAACTCTCGTATTATATGTAGCTATATCTGTTTTGTAATTTTTTCCATGTGCCCCGACTATTGATGCGTGTCGTTACAAATATAAAATAAACAAAATCAACGTCCTAATGTTAGCATCACACATAGCATTTTATCGCAACATCGCACTTATCAACCATGAAATCGGCCTATAAGTGTTGAATTCGCGCTACACGCTCGCGTGCTAAAAGTGGGTGAACGCGCTTGAACGAGGTTGAGGTCACCGAATTAATCCAATTGATATTAAAAGCCGCTTCAACGTGCCGGCATTTTCACCCCCTTTCAATACTTTCAGCATAGCACTGAGAATTTTTAATTTCAAACGCGCTAAAGGCATTTTAGAATTTAGTAAGGGTTATTAGAGAGTACGCATGGGTCTTGACCGTTTTGCTGGTCTTATTCAATTCAGCAGTGTTTCAAATGAGCGTAAATGGACAGCTTCAAAGCATTTAGTTTCTGAATACTGAGAATATGGAAGACTGGTAATCTGAATATTCATATAGAACCTTGACCAATAGATTCGTCTGCATTGCGGACTTGCCTCTAGATGTGACGTGTCAAATACCTGAGTATGTTAATTTGAAATTTCCTCTACAGAAACTTGAACATTTCTTCAAGAAGCCGTTACTGGTCTCGAGCGGTTGTAAACATTGCACACACTTCTCTCCCACTTGCTCAATTACGGGATGCATTCCAATTTTAAAAAGAACCTTAGCTACATTTCTAATTTAATACAAATGATATCGTATCTTACTAGTTACATTTCAAATAAGATATTGTATATACAAATATAGTAACTTTATTATTTATAAGAGCTAGATGTAGAGCAAAATTATTAAGAATCTTTTATGAAATGGACATTAGATTAAAATCGAAATCAGTAAATCTACTAAAACGAACGATGATTATAAATTTAACAAATTCTAGGTTTATTTTTATTACATCAATAAATATTTATATCCGGTATCGTGCCACTATTTAGAATATATAATGACGCCTAGAGAAACAAAGATGTAAATAATTAATTATTTCTGACATATTACTGCAAATTCCATAGATTCTTATCTTGGTTCGTGTTACCTAATAACTATTTGTCTTAATAATAATTTATTGCCCACTTATGTTAATAGCAAGACTAGTAGACCAAATGAGCTGGTTTTATGGAATTTTCATTACATACTTTATTGTTTTATTTATAAAGAACATTAAGGTATTTTATTTAAATTATATAACATTAAAACTTTCAATTATTTTAATTTAATGACGGAAAATTGATTACTAGGATAATATCGACATAATGTCAACGTAAAGGATTACTTGCAACAGGTTTTTAATGTCTCAATTGTAAGATAGAGTTGATAAAAAGTAACTTATAGATCCATTAGTAAATTATACGTCAAAATGATGTAAAACGTGCGGTAGCCACATTAAATACCCAGGCGATATCCCACATTAATTACATAAATACAAACATATTAGTATCCATTGAAACTGATAAATATAAAAACGTTATAAGCTTCGTTTATCTACGCTAATAAAACAAATCTCAATAAAAGAAGTAAATTAAAAATATAATTATAATTTATAAAAAAAATCAGTTCCTGTAGCTAGTGAACATGTTCTAAAATTAAAATAAACTGTCATTCGCAACGTCGATGCTACCAAACCTCGCAATCTATTCAAAATAATGCTGGTCATGATGTATTGTGGTGCGCACAGAGGCTTAAGTCGTGGGTGGCTGTACATAACATACAATAAAACACAATTAAGTTCATTTTGACAAAATCACATGCTAATCGATGAATTTGAAACCAATATAGTCGTTTTGGTCAATTATACAAATTTTATTACATGCCTCCTTCATTTTACGTGACAGGACTCTATATATTGCATAATACATACATACATACATGTATTTTCGCCAAAAGCATATAGTGATATATTTATCAAGTGTACAAAAGATAATAAAATTTCATAAACAGTGATGTAAGGTAGACTTTGGTTCAGCTTTGGACGCGTGAATAGAAACGGCCTATTTCTTGACGCGCTAACCGTTAATGCGCTGACGTACATCAATAGCCTCGCGTAGGCTATGGAGGTAGCCTAACCTAAGCCAGTGCATGTATACACGTTATCGGTAAATTTTTATAAGGGTTTATGTTTAGTTATTCGAAAGGTAGTTAGTTGGTAATTAGATCTCACAAAATGGAAAGCTTCAATTCCCGCCCAGGATAAATAGTTTTACTTTCCGAATTGTCCGATCGAATCAGGCAGACGTGAGTGAAGATGTCTCCAGACATTATTAGTATTATATTAATTCATAATTGTAATATGTATATTGTTGTACCTACATTTCTTATAACAGATCAGAAGGTGCGTTACTTAATTCAATGTACCTACTCTTAAGTTAAACAAATAAATACTCATAAATGTTCCTCTTCATAACTCATTAAGAGTTATATGAACCAAAAATTATAATCGTATATTTATCATTACAATATATTAACATTTGAAGTAATCTTTTATTGTAATAAACGCATGAGGTAGACAATATAAATATTTCCAGTTTTGGGAACGAATCGTTAGCATATTTTAACATTGTTAATATGGTTAATATAATGTTTTTGTGTGTCATTTTTATTTATAGCCTTGGAATGTGCTTTTCATTTTCCTCTTGTTGTTGTTATCATTATTTATATTGAAATGCGTGTAATGAAGGTTTGATTGCTCTGTCATCACTCACATCGCTTAAAAATGTGACGATTAATATTTTAAAGCGTGAGCATCAAAAATGCTCACGCTATTAACAGCTTTTATACGTTAACGACTATACTAGAAGACAAAACAGAAAAGTTGTCGTCCTATACGTCGATGACGTCCATAAGGTCGTATAAAATAATAATCAACTTTAATCCAATTGGCATTAAGTCCGCCTTTTATAATCAGTCCGGCTTTCAGTATATCAAAGAATGCTGTTTCTAGAAAATTCTAGAAAGATCTGTAAACAGGAACAATTGTTTTATTATTATAAGCAACGTCATACTAAAGAAGCGATTTCCAAATTGCTTCGTTAATTTGTATTCATTGTGATCTCACACCTGGTGGTTCCTATTTGGTATGCCTATAGCACTGGTATCGATTTAGTACCGATATCAAATTGTAGTTGCGTACGCACATAGAATCTTGAACGAGGTAGATACCGTGTGTTCATTTTACTAAATACTGTAAGTACATCACTTTGTTGGTGATACATTATTGGTTTTAGTTATCAAGGGATCAGTAACCAAACGAATGGTTTTAAGTTCTCATTATATTGAATATTCCGAAGCGAAAATTTTTGATTAACTTTGCTTCGAATAAAAACTTCTATGCATTATTGTCATTGCCACTGGTTTGTGATCTTACAAAACAAAACTTTATCCAACAAACCTTTATCCAAGGTTGATCACGGATAAGTATAGTATCAACGATCTTACTGTGGGGGAATTACTAATGCAATGTCTTCGCCACTACATTCGTGCTGCAACACTAGTGACCTCTAATTAATTTTCAATTTTAAATTTAAGTTTGGATTGAATTAAAATTAAATGCAATCGTATACGAGCCATATAATGTTAGAGTTGCACATTTATTATTTAGTAACAATAAAAAAGTTGAAATATCATTCGCTATTACAGTAATTTAATGAAAAACCTGGTGAGGAAATTTTAGAGTTTTCTTTACTGTTCTTCGAGTTCTGTAAAGTTTATCAATTTGCACTTAGCCAACATGACACACTATGAGCATAATCCTTGTTATTACGAGATGAAACCTGTGTCCAACATTGGAACTATAAAAGAATTGAAACAAAATTTTAGCATATCATTCCGAAATAAATGATCATAATAATATGTTCACGTGGAAATTACTGTCAGCTCGACTTCCGACGTCAACACGAACAAAACAACCCTTTCGACAAACCCGTCAAAACCGACCCGCGTCAAATCACAGCTGAATTCAAAAAACGAGATTCCAAAAACGCGCAGATATGAAATCTTCCTTGTAATATAATTCAATTACCCCACCCGCCCTTGGCGACGTCCGCGCAAGCGTTACTCCATCAATCACACTTTAACTGTATCAAGCTTTTTTCCCGACGCTTGCGCCATCTCGCCTTTTCACAAGACCGCCGTTCCGACCGCCATAATTTGTCAAACTTTTTATCCCTATTAATTGATCACCGTAACCAATAATTCGAACTGGGAGGCGCATCGACACATTAACATACTCGTCGACTAGTTCAGCTTGATGTGTGCCTAAGAGCTGAATGTCATTAACATTTCCCGCATGAGAGTTTCGAGTGTCCGTCTTTTCAAGTCGGTGTGCTATTGAATAAATATTGTTTAACAAGTCGCCGAGTGACATTTTGTTGCGCGGGCGCATAAGCCGGCCGTTCCCCTCCCACCCGCCACCTCACGTTGGCAACTCTCATCGTAAACAATTTATTTCCATGTATTTTATGCAAAAATGACTCTTAAAATTGTTTTATGAATTCATAGCTAGATCGATTAAGATTTCATTCTGATAAGGACGATAACTATTGTGAACCTTTTTTTTATTGTATAAGGCTTGCGTTTGCTGACGAATTGTAACTAGCAGTCTAAGTGATAATTAAATAGATCGCCACATATTTCACCCGAGACTATGAATGTGTTTTGCTATTCATATTTTCATACACTCATAAATCTTGTTATCTCGGTCCTTAGCCCTAGCTTCTTTATAAACAACTTTGATATACTCGTAACGTCCATGCATACAGTGTTTTTGTAAAAAGAATTTTTGCGAACAACGAGAGTGTAACCGAAAAAGTTGGAGTGGTAATAAAGTTTTCACAAACGATAAAAACGGAGTCGAATGAAGATTTAACGTTACAACTGAGCGCGGCGCCGCCACCGTCTCTGTGAGTGGATTTACGACTTCGGAGTAGTATTGCAGGACACGCCCACCGACTACTTCCAAATAACACTGTTTAAGTTCACCGAGTGTATTAACATAGGTTTCGTTTATAAAAAGTGTATCCAGTAATAACGAAGTCGACGCGGGTCGTTTCACGATTTTTACTGCGAACTAAATGAAGAGAAGAGCCATAGGATCTATCAATTGAGTAATAAATCTCCATCAATGAGGCGGCAGAAATTGGAAAGGGCGTTAAAGTTTCGAGGCATTGAAATGGCTCGAACATAATGGCATTTGCAACATCGGTGCTAATTTTCTTGGCCCATTAACGGAGCTATCATAAGCGAGAACATCCGAGCTTTGCTTGCCGACAGACAAGTTTCCATTGTCGTGAAACATTTGTGCCACGGACGTTCCAAACTCGCCAAGTTTGTTATAAACGTGCATATATAACAAATCACAGTACTTTCTACTGCCGCGTCCTTTTATAATTCGCATCCACTACAACAAATGAGTCCTTACATAAGCACAAAAAGACTATTTCGGAAATACGTTTACTGTTACTACAATTTTCAAAAATTACTCACCTAACTGTTGATTATTGTATGTACTATTATCTTCTTTATTGTATTTGTTCCTGAAAAGTATTCATTGAAACCCATCGCAGACGATTTAGATTAACATTCTAGCCAGAAAACTGTGTAGTCTACTAGTAGAAATGTCCCATAACTTTTATTTATGGTTAAGACACCGCGCTCATCTTGGCGCATTTCTTACAATGTCAAAAGAATGTTGTTTATGTAATAAAAGCTCGAACCTGATCTTTGTTATCATTCTCTGTGGTTGTACTTCCCACTCTTATGCTCGTAAAGATCGATCGATCATGAATTGAGAAATATTTACTAGAAACATAACTTCGACAGCGCCGACGCCATATCTTTAGTACATACTTATAAAAAATATTTTAAAATTACCTATTAGAACTGTTTTGTAAACAATTTAAATTTGCATCAAATAACGTAAGACGATACATAAATCATAGGTTTTGTTTTCTCTTTTATCGATTCCATTATCAATTTTCCTCTTTAAAATACGTATCCCAACTCATAATTAGATTGGTTTGTATTAATATTTTATATTTCTATTAAAAACACAGTATTATATGTCAAAATAACAATACAATTTCAACTAAAGCTTATAGCAACATAAAACAATTCCATTCGTTTCCGATAAGTCAACAACGATACCGAAAACAAACATACGAAATCAACAAATGAAAATACATTCAAAGAGGAAGTGACGCTACACGAACATCATTGTAATGTTACTTAACCAACATCAATATTGGCATATAAGAGGTCTTCAAAATAAAATAAACAATGCTAATGAGTGTTGTCTATCAAATCGTGACTGCTATACGGTTTACATGCGTCGAAATTGCCGACACGTCCATAGACAACGTCAGAACAACAGGTGACAAACTATTTTTACGCTAACCGAATGTACAAATGTCTTGTTAATGAAATAGAAAACAAAGTGTGAATAGAAGTGTTGTTTATAAGCCGACTTGTTCTTGTCCATAGTCAAGAGTTTGCTTTTGTGAGCGACAGAAATTGTTAACGCAATATTGAATGGTTTTTCTTTTATGGTAAATATGTACATATGTATGTCAACTACTGTTAATTAAAATAAATTTTTGAACGTACCTATATATTCAATAGACAAGCTAGACTCATAGCTACAGGTCATTGCACCCACAGACCTCTAGGTGCTGTGTAAAATAAGTGTGATATTCTGAATAACATCATTTACAGAGAGAAACGTCTGAGGCTTTTAAACTGTATTGCGTACTTCTATGTTACAATTCTCAAACCGCCTTTATCGTGTACATGTCTCATAACTACAAACGATCGCTACATGCTTCTTCGTTACTAGTTGTCAATAGGACAAGTATCTAAATATAAGTTCAAAAACCATTTGTCCAAAGCTCCATCATGACCACGGATTGATTTTGATATTGATTGCTCACTTCCGCATTACACGTATCACGTCCATTCCCGGGTATTGATTCTGTATTGATACTTTGTTTAACAAATTGTATTGATAAACGCGATCGGCAGCCATTAGTTACCCGGCGCGTAACGGATCGCTCGATAAAAGTTACAAAATGTCAGAATATTTTATTCTTCTACCAAATAAACTCTATTCACCAAATATCCTAATATCGGTACAATATTTAATAATAATATCATTTATTTACAAGAGTGTAGTCTAATTACGGATATTGAGTTTCTACCGTTATAGTGCCCTTATACTCTGCCTAAACAGTATGCAAATATTCAATGTCAGATAATTTATAAAATGTCAATATTATACAATACAAGCTTTATCATTATTTTAATCGTTATTTACTAATCTCACATGTCAATATAAATTCTTATATGATTTTTTTATTTCTCCAGGTATTTATTATATTAACAAAGTATTAGATCGAGTCCACCTGTAACACTTAGAAGCTCTACAGTACTAAAATTCCGGAATTCTAATATTATATTCTTGATTTTTATTCAACTTTAAAAACAAAAAATATAGGTTATTTGCAGGGTTTATTTTTGTAACAAATTGGAAAAAGACCCCTTTATCTAGACGTGGCACTTTGGGATATTTTAACGTAACCCTTATCCCGTAATGTAAACCTAAATAATAAGAGTTCAGAATCGTTAATAAAACTTTTACATACACTCAACACGACTTCCATATCGTGAATAATTCAGGTTTATGTTATTACAGATAATGAATACGTTTTAATTATCTTATCGACAGAAGCGGTTACAATATCTCGAACGTTAATGTTATTTTATCGAAATTATTTTTAGTATTAATTCTATTGCCATGGAAACTCATGTAACATGTGGATTTACTAAAATCGAACATGGACTTATCTGCATACGCAACGTTTCTTAGATGTTAACAAGAAGACTACCGACAAGATTATGTTGAAATTGGTCTGAGTGGACGTTTAGATTATTCTTACATTACCGACATTAATATTCACCGCATATCGATATCTCAACAATGTGAGCGAGTAAAAGCGTAGCCTACGCTGCAATCTGAATTAATTCAGATTAACTAATCGTTGTACGGACAAACGGGTGCGTTGAGCATTTCCGATTAAAATAATAAATTATTTTATTGATGCCACCATAATCGCAGCTCATGTTTCTTCATTGGCGACTTGTAGAACGCAGCACTGGTAAGCGATCATCGATGGATATCTCGCGGAATACGCTAGCTACGTTTATTCCTCGCAGATGAGTTAATTTTACACGCAGGTTCGAAAATAATTGAGTCGTCTCTATGCATGGTTACGCTACCTTTCAAATCGAGTGAGTAACTTTAAACTTAGTGACGTTACAGGAGCGTGTCCGTTTCGTTTGCTCGCTCAACTTTGCTTCTCGAAACTCTTTCTCTATGGCAAAAGTCCCTTAAACCGATCATTTGTTGCGCCGTCAACCACCCAGTGCGACGCTAATACTCTTTTAATGGTAACACGATTTTTTAATATTGTCGGTGAAACCGGGATGTGACGCCGTTCGTGAAACAGCCGCAGCCACATCATCGATCAATATGTTGAATCCGAAAAAACTTTAATATCAATGGTAATTTCAACATCCATTTATCTCTTTGGAATTGCTTGTTTGTCGAGATTATAAATGAGCGGATTGAAGTGAGCAGAGTATGTGTCAATGCATAAAAAGGTAGCAGGAATCTTAAGTGTAATGTACGATTACAAATTGACATTCGTATACGGAATTTTACCTACGAAGTTTATTAAAAGACAAGGTCATATTTATCATTACTGAAAGTGTATCATAATTAGATAAGAGGCATGTTTCTTATAAGAATGCCTTTAGGGTGTACAATGAAGCGTGCATGAATAACAATATGAGCATTTTTTATAAATACGATTAAATATAATCCTTTTTAAAACTGATCACAGAAGAATTATATATTCCAATTAAGTTCGAATGCCTTAACTGTCGCCGCATTTTGCATCCATCATCCAAATATACTGCGAACCAGTAAATGAGTAATAGATCTTCCCTAAGCGGCATAATACATACATGTTGCTTCTATACAGTTAAAGCTGCCAAATCATTTTTATAATTAGATAAGTTACACGTTGGGTAACTGGCTGCGCTTAACTTTACTAACCAGACTGATATGATAACTAATGATGTGCCTGGTATAACGTAATATCTGAATGTTAAAGTCATAAGTTGCACGAAAAAATTGGTACTGTACAATATTTGTTTCTTTTCCATATCTTTCCATTTAACAAAGTTACCCAACTGTCGAGCAAACTGAAAACATTACACGGTATCGGATTTAAATTAACATTCATGATAGTAGGGGGCGTGTTATCAATTTGCCACTGAGACTTTAGTGCCAATTTGATTCGTGTTACGTTGCTTCCCGCCTTAATTAATAGTTTCGCGTAGGCGAAGGTTAATAAATTTCAGTGCTTTACGTAATCAATTAATCTCCAACAAGAACTGTATAGCTTGCCATAAAATGACAATTTTATGATACATCCTCTTTGATAATACGGAATAAGTAAATACATATTTGATTAAAAAAATCCCATCAGAATATTAGCATAAGCCAAGTTTTGATTAAACATATTTTCCCCAAGCCAGATACGGGTGAAATAGATGAAGAAATAAATATGTGTTTTGTGTTATGTTTCATTTGTTTTGATTACAAGCAAATTGGAAGCAAATCGCGCACTTTATTATCACAGTCACCGACAACTAATCGAAGATATTACGATTATGAATTGACAACTGTGATTTTATTGAGTGCAAACATGCGCCGCCTGAGTTAAGTATGATCATCTGATAATAAGATTTATAACTTGATTGGTAGCGTGAGTTTTGTAACTTCGTCAAGTGAATTTTTATCACTGT
The DNA here is from genome assembly GCA_018246895.1 of Aspitha aspitha aspitha. NCBI lineage: Eukaryota > Metazoa > Arthropoda > Insecta > Lepidoptera > Hesperiidae > Aspitha > Aspitha aspitha. The sequence continues at coordinate 15,751 of DWGJ01000269.1, forward strand.
ATTTGTTTCACAAGCAAGAGTGTAAACGAGACGTTCACTGCGCTAGTGTAAAAGTGTAAGGTAAATTTATTAAATAAACGTTGAACACATGCTTTTTTTTAGAACAGCTTAGCTTATTCAACTAGCATGAACAATTCGAAATGCACACGAACGCATACTACAAATAGCATGGAATCAGAATTAATTCAGATTACTAATTGGTTAGTGCACTACAAGTTGTAGTTGATATGCACCCTTTTCTTTTGCTCTTTTTTCTTAAGATACCTTAATGACCGCGAATGATATGCACAACTACACTCGCAAACATATTTTAACGAACTAAAAACAATTAAATATAGGATGCAAATTTCAATGTTAGGATCAATTGCAGCCAGATAATCAATGTTCACTACAATAAAAAATAAATTTAAATTTTCCGTGAAATGATGGTATAAAATTAGTTAGTCTATACTTTCCACAACTTTTGCTTCTCAAAGAAGCCTCTTTAAAATAAAAAAAACTGCACTAAATAAAGTACTGGTTGCTTTTTGTTTATTTATTCCTTATTGTTTATTCCTTCATCTTCGTTTAAATATGCCCACGAGTGTATTTAAATGCGAAACGAAGGGCGAGCATGTTTTACGAGTCGATGTGTTAATGCGATGATGTCTTCATTTATTATACTTATTCTTGCCGCTTCAATTATACGCACACTTTAGTTGTTGCTTTCTTAATTATTCATATGAGAGTGTCTTAGCAAATTAATTAATTCTATTACAGAAATAGCAAATATGCGAGCCGGTTACCTGATATATAACGGAGATTGAAAACGTATAGAGATTGAATATAATTATAATGGTAATATCTTATGTGCAAGTGTCCAGCTACTATATCTTATCGGAAACCAAAAGTGTATGCGTTATTCCACAAAAGCAAAAAAAGTGAGAATCATCAGAATTATGATTTCACATTCAGATTTATTACCGATTCAATAACTTAAGAGTGCCCTGCTACCATACATTACTATATAAATACTATATATAAACTTAAATCATTTACTAATGTTATGGGGAATAGTAAGTATAGGCCAAACAGTAAAAAAACATATATTCCCTTTACTCCTCTTGCAATAAAATAAAACATCATTATATTAGTCTCGGAACAGACAAAATATCACCATATGGAACGTAATTCGGAATAAAATTACGAGTACAATACGAAACAGAATCACAGATAAATAAACACAAATAAATGTATTGTCTCAAGAAAATGGCAAAGGCCCATTCCGTGACAGAAAAGCCAGATGAAATGAAAATTGAAACGTAAAGCTGATCTCGGAATACGATACAAGATAAGATCTAGATAACGTAGAATCTCGGCTACAAACGGGTCAGGGCCTCCACGACGATGCGAAAAAGGCTGTGACTATGCTCAACGAAATTACATTACAAATTGTTTTATTTACGATTTACGACACATGGAATGTAGACATTGCCATTCTGTATTGGAACAGTCGAAGAGCTTTGTTGGATTAATGACAATTTATTTGGAAAATATTCTAATTTCAAGACATGTTATAACATGGTTTTGTCTGTTGCGTTTATATATTACCAGTGTTAAAATGAAATTTTCAATATGAAAACAATACTGCTAAACTTTAGATGTTTCAATTCATTGCTCAGTACCTATGTTTATATTTTATATTCTGTTTAATTTTCTTTAATAGAATAGAAAATTTATTTTTGGTTCAATTTTATGATTACATTTTACAGCCCACATGAGATTTGTCTTAACAATTAAACTACATTTATTAGAGTTACATTGTGCTATAAACTTCATTGAAATCTATTAAAAGATGCGGTTGGATTGGTTTTTTTTTTCTTTTAATATATTTAAGAAAGAAATTGTAATACAGGCCATATATAAAAAAAAACAGAAATGCTTATAAAGAAATGTAACCTGATTATTATTGTTCAAGAGCTGTGTAATAATGACTTGCATTAGCGCTAAGTTACTCGTAACTGTAAAAGGAAACAATTGAAGAACTACTTGATCGCGTTGTTTTAAGATCAGTTGATCCATGTACGATAACGATAACGTATCTTCACACATTCTACTTAGAAACAGGTCAGGGATAAAACTAATAATGTGAAAAAGCTTAACTTACAAGAAACGCCATCAATATTCATGAATTTTATTCACTCGTCAAACAGAATGGAAAGCTTAAGTTAATTAATAATTAATTTATATGGGAGTTTTAAGTTGTTTTTAATTTATGGGTCATTAGTCAATCTAAATTTTAAGCTTCGCTCTGTAATTTATCTTAACTTACCCAATAAAATATATATTAAAACACGTATATTTAATGTTTTTCACTACCAATTAAATCACATGATTTTAGTTTACTACGAATAACTTAAAACACTTACCAAAAGGGGCAATAAAATATTGAAGGATTCTACCTTAATACTATATTGATTATGTAGGTAACTATCGCAAAACTAATAATATGATCAAAACATTAGGGGGCTGCATTTTCAAATTAGCAGGACGAGAACAATAATGAAAAAGTTAACAATGCAAGTCTACAATTATAACAATAAACTACTCTCTGTTGCACTGTATGTGTAATTACAATTTTATCATTTTTCAACTCCATGTAGCGTTTTCGAAATAGCATCCAGTATAAAATCGCCGACACGTCCAATGAGCGACAAGAAAATCGATTTCAACTACGAACATAATAATTACACGGTTGTTAATTTGAATTAACAAAATGTAATATGAATTTTACGTCCATAAACAATATTGGGTACTTTCAATTGGGTATAAATTTCGCCTTAACTTGTATGGATAAAGAAATAAGGCGAACTACAGACTAACAACAAGAAGTTCGTTTTTCAGTTTAAGCCTAACGCAACTGTAATATTATCTGCATTAAATTATTTATTACATTAGAGTCTGTATCAAATATTGTAATGTAAGCAATAAAGAACAATTTGAAATAATAAAACTCATTAAACAATTCACACCGTCGACAGTATTTTCGAGTTTACAACCAATTTTCATTGATTGATACGATATTAAGCGATCATAGAAGTATCAAGCTATATGAATATAAAGAAATTTTGTGCTTCAAGCAAAATCAAGCTCAAAGTGAATAATCGACCGCGGTATCAATAAAAATGACAAAACATTTAACGTAGAAAAATCGTTCGTATGCACTGACCCTTAAGATAATCAGAACATGAGTGGTGTAAGACCCTAATATTACGCTACACAGTTTATGAAAGCGAGAAGCTCGTAGAAAATATAGAGTGTTGTGTTAATTAACGGTAATCGAGGCTAATTGATAGGCATACGGAGCCGAAGTGATTTATATTTCGTTGGAGGGCGTTGCTTATACGAAGACGTGTAGAATGAGGAAGTAACGACGCTTTAAGAATTAATGGTCATGCTCGAAGAAATGTTATATATTTTTATTAAAAATCACAAACACTTATGTTATTTACTGTTACTTAGCGCTACAAGGAATGGGTGTCCAAAATGAAGAGACAAATAAATATATCGTCTATAAACGTAGTTCCGTAAAAGATGTAAAGTAAAATTTATGTAAAGAAAAGTGTTTAAGATACTTCAATTTAATTTTAAATGTTTGTTGTTGATATCTTTTAATATTCAATTTAAAAGCATAATTACACAACACTAACATCATCACTATTTGGTAGTTATTAATGTTTAAATACAGAATGTTTTTGCATATGTGTTAGTAAGCCGTTCTCTGTTAGGCCACTGATCCAGAAAGACATATGCCAGTATTGGCATACATTACGTGATACGAAATTGGCCCAAACATATTTCAGTCCGAGCCATAAGTTATACAAATGAAGCTGAACTCCCGCGCAATCATAACATTTCATCGCATTCATAATTTACAAAACCCTCGCGTATTCTGGTCCAGATCGCTGACAGCCTCTCTGTGTCATATAAATTTTAATTAAAGCAAACACTCTCCGATGACCGCGTCGCTACCAGAATAATAATTGACAAGCTCTTGATGAATCGCTTGCCCACCTTGTTATAATATAACTAGGCCCCATCTATCTTTTGGGCATACACTAAAACCAATTGCTACACCCTGGGAACATCAAAGACAAGCGATGACAAATTGTCTCGCAATGTAAATAGAATTGAAACCATAAAATCATTATTATACAAATAAAATTAATTTTCGCGTAGTAAAAGATTTAAAAATAAAATAATTGCTTATTATGGCTATCGTAACTCGTTAATTATGTCTAAAGAGGAGTGGAATATAATTGAGTCTACTCAATTATATCACATGTCACGTACACAACATGGCATACTATGTATGTATATTGCGGAATTCGTGCAAAACGTATCGAACAATTATAAAGTATTCCTTTAAGCCCGTTCAACATAGCAATGCGTGCATGCAATTCAACATAAGAAATGGATAAATCCTAGTGTTACGAGGTAGAACATTTAGCGGCAGCTCACCACTCGCTCCTCGTACAGAGTAAAGCAAGTCCTGAACAGTTAAAAGCTTTAATACGATATAAATTGTGAGTGATATATTGTTGGGACATTCACTTTCTTGAGCCGTTGTGTTTGTTACTGTAATGCTACGGCTAACTGTCCGGCGAGCACGCCGATACGATAACCACGTGACTGCTGGACATAAAACGTTTCGCGCCACAGCCACATACATAGAAACGTTAAGTTGTCTGTGGAGTTTTCAAATGATCTCGAAGATCCCCTAATAGTTTAATAGCTGTTAGTTGACCTTAATAACAGAAATCAATGGCTTACCGCGCTCTGAGAAACGCTTGTGAATTTTCTTTCCTAGCGCTCATCCAGCCTGAGTTCGCAACCAGCGGAACCTATCGTTTGGACCATGAAAAGCCGTAAGGCGTATTCCTAGTAAGTCTATTGGTGTTATTGTAATTATATCGGATAACGAAAGTATTCAGAAATACAAAAAGCCAACTGTCAAGTTAAAATATTTAACTTTTCTTTTCGGCACAATTAAATAAAATAAACCTTTTTTTGTCAAAAACTTTTGTGATATAACATTTTAGAAATAAACATTAGTTAATGATTATAATATATACGTTTCGGTTAACCATTTGAACTTTAACTTAGTTGAATTACATGTTAAATCATCTTAAACATTGTAATTTGCTATCGAGAGCGTACAATCCATATTAAATGTATTCTTAAAAAACGTTATATCCTAGTCATGTACTAAAAACCGCGTCCTTGTGAAGCCCATGCGTGTAGATAAGTACACTACAATACGTCGTGAGAGCCAAAACACCGTTAGTTACGGACATTATCAAAGCGGACAGGATACAGCTGCGTAAGACATTAAAAACTATGAGATTCCATAATTAAATTAGCATCCCTCAAATTAAAAATGGAAAAAACACGGCGTCCTACCGACCGCCATGGGGCGCCGACGACACGACACATACCATTCAGTTTTATACCCTTCGAATCGCTCGATAATTGAAATGAGTTCCTTGTAAAAAGCAGAAAAACGATTATCCCTATACCTTTTAAGACGTCCGAGATACACAAATGGACTTTGTATTAGAATTTATGTCACTTAAAGGAGATGATATAAAAACACGCCGACGGCTTTACACGCAATAAAAATATGGGAACGACAGGAATGTCTTCCCGGTTGTCAATCGCAGGGCTTAATAATCGTAAAATGTTCTTGATCCACTCAACGGTTAGTAGAGCAGATGAGCATTGCAGTCATCGCTACCATGAAGACATTTGATTTATAGGTTATCGAAATTGTCCATTCTAAATTATTCCAAAACGTCAAACTTAATAATCAATATAATTTTTCTATGTATGTGTTGTAAATAAAGAAAATCATTTAAATCCAAATATTCAATCCCTCGGGCCCGTTTAAACCTGAAACTGATGGCGCTCAAACTATCTAAGTATAAAATAGTCTTTTGGTCGGGTTTTAATAAATATAATCGATCCAGTTAAGTAAAGTAAATTTATATAATAATTGTCTATTAATATAAATTGCGCATTCATTGCCATTCATTTACAATTGGCGTGACGACAATCAGCTGTGTTATTAATTTGAAAGTTTGGGCACTCATTTGGACGCCTTTTTATGATCTCTTCGGGTCATTATGCATTTATTTAAACTTATATGTGATAAAAATTCAATTTAATGTTTATGTTCTATGAAATCGATAGTTTTGTATCGATCGAATTATATTCCTTACAGGTTCGAACCAAAGGCAGTCCCGACAGTTGTTTTAAAAGTTAGCTATTTTAACAAACTTAATAACGTGTTACGTTAATCGGTAGGTAATTTATATACCTACTAAACTCTTAACGCCCTCCATGATTAAAAATGCTAAAACCTTTTAATATTCATAATGCGCGCTCGTTTCGATGTAATAAAAAAAAGCAACCGCACTCAATCGATCACCGCTTTTTATTGGATCGGACTACCATTGTGTAAAAGGCTTTACAAAAATATAAACATCTACAAAAACATAAAAGGCTGACGATTCAAAACCAATTTCTCATCGTTGTGGATGCAATCACTTGAAGTATTGTTGCAACATGTTATTATATGTATTATGATTTCGAACTGACAAGTTTAAGTAGTCATTTACTTTACATCGTTTATCGTAGAAAAGGACTGAAAAGGAATGTAATTAAAAATATTTAACGCTGAATATATTTTATGAATAGCCTCGCAACAACGTTGATAGCCGCCTGTAATAAGACATCAACGGTTTATGGTAAAAATCCAACCTCCGAGTTAATATAATACCTATTCATTAAAAACCCTTGTGCCGCTTAAAAACAAGTGCAGTGACAATTTGGCGCAAGTTATAAGTGACGACTTATTTGTGGACAAGAACTTAAATAAAATGAATTAAAAAAAGTCTTTAATTGCATTAGCATACCGCCCCAATCTCAATTCATTGCTATGTATGTAATACTTGTAAGTATTTGCATATAAAGTGTATTTATTACATTGAAAATTCTACAAGCATTCAGATACAACTGTTTACGGTCGTTTCAGCTATCTGATTCTTATTTCATTTGCATGAAGGATAATTAATATTTAATTAAATACAGTACGAACTGAAATAATATCGATTTGTAAGAATAACTGATAAACACCATAGACTATGAAAATGAAATCAAATATTGCAACATTATAGGACCATGTACCGAAGTTATGCTGTTTGATGTGTGTAATGGATGATACCAAATTCGACTCGGCAGTGTTCCTTATCCCTCAGGTGTGAATGTTTGTTTGAACGCGTCTAACGGTTTGCTGGTAAGGTCACTGGTGGGCGGACTTTATAAAACTCTACTGTAAACACTTTGTGCAAACCACCGAAGTCCATTGATTTAACTGTGGATTTGTTTAAAAGAAGATATTTGGGCTTCTTCTCTACTATTGATTTCCACCGGAACTGCTCCATAAGAAAGAAATCGTAACACAGTAGCGTTACGATTTCTCTCAATCAAGTTGTTTGTTCGGGTTTTTTGAGCCCACTTGGTAAGTGGGGTGCAGTCTAGGGTTCAGCATGCTTGCCTAGAAAATAACATTTCTCACTTATTTTACAGAAACGATGACTACAGAAATATGCTTCCAACTTAAAACATCGCTAACTTACATTACATTTTATACATACATTATATTTACAAAAATATTTTGAAAATTCATATAAATATTGTTATTCAACTGATAAGCTTCGAGTACGTATTGCAGAAATAAGCATGAATCGCTGCCTCTCCTCTCTTACGCCAGGCGCTTAAGCACTAAACCCACAATTACGCATATTGGACGACCAGATCAAGAGCTCCGACGCCGAGGCTATTATGACACGAACACGAAATCACTGAAATATTTAATTTGCTCGTGTAAATTGATATTGTGACATGTATTCCTGTAAAGTACAAGGTGAACCAATCAACCTGAACGTCACATCTGCCGACGGGTAAGGAACGAATGAAAAATAACGATAAGTTAATACAATAAATAATGTCTTGTGTAGCACTTTCAATTACTATTTCGAGAAGGCAGCTACGTTTAATTGATGTAAGGGATATTTTGGTGAAAATAATAATTCTATTCGTTGGGTGAGCGAAACGCGACATTTCCCAAGCTAGTTTCGCTAAGTCAAAAATAAAAAAACAATATGGGTAAAAGAAATTGTTACATAATATAAAACTTCCACAAATATCGAGAGTCAGATTAAATATCGCTCAGAATCATTTCCTTACATTTTCCTGTATACCATTTATGTCCACTTTTTTTTATAATTTCTACATGCCGCGATATACATATAACTCATCCACTTGTTTCACGCATCTCTATATTGACAATCTACAGGTCCGGTCTCTAATACTGTCATACCCCTTGCGTCTGCTACCCCGTGACCCGCATCCCTCACCCACCTGACCTCGTGACGTCATTGAGCGGCATCCGGATGGCAGACGCTAATTAATTTACTGTCACGTACCAACCAACTTAACTGCTGTGAACATCTGTCGTAACCAAATGTACCTGCATGTTCAATACTAAATAAAATGTGCTACTTAAATTGCATAAGCGTTAACAAGGTTTCAAATACATCATTTTCTAGAATTAATAATGAATATTAACATGTTATTATGGTTTCTTGACAGGTTGAAATTTTTAATTTGATTATAAAAAAGTTTAAAAAGGCTTTAATGAAAATATATAAATTCGTCAATGGACCAACTCTTTACGTAAAAAATGATCACAGCATTTTACTGTATTTAATATAAAATCTTTCTCTCACGCTTAACTCTCCCGTTACGGGATTGTTGTTGATCAGTTCCACTAGCAGCTTTATATCTAAAACGTTAATGGACCATTCATAATGTCACAATGAGATTCTATTTAAAATTTTGTAGAAATCCCCTTATAATAAACTTCGAGCAATACATCACAGAACTGCCTTCAAAAAATACAAACAGTCCTTCGCGTCCCAAATAATGGCGCCCACGCATTTGTTGGAGTAAAAGTCGCTTTCCAAACGCAATTGTATATCGTGACAAGTCAACAAAGAGCTCTCGAACTTCTGTATGCATATGCATGTCAGAGAGGTTAGAATTAGAAGTAGTCTGGCTATACGTTCATGAGTTCGTTACTATTTCAGGAAATGCCCAATATCAGTCAATAAATCAATTCAGAAATACAAGGTCTATAGACAAAGAAGGGGTAGATGCTTCCATTGATCTATATACTGGTTTGCCTGAGTAATGGCTTGTGTTCGATAAAACGACAAAACCAGGAACCGATCTTGAGTACCCAAGTGTTCAAATTTAAAAAGTGACCAAGACGCTCTAAGCATTTTTGAAGTAGATATAGCCTGTCTCAGTACTTACAGATTTGTATTTGTTGAATAGTTATACCTCGTAGCTATCTTATGTCTATAAAAACACTGTATACAGAAACAATTATATACCTTGACATATAATTAGCTATCAATTCTAATTTATTCTATTTCCTTCGGGAGTTAGAAAACTCTGTATGTAGACATATAAAAAAGAATATTACATACATCCATTTCCACATTATAGAACTAAATACAAAAAATACAATATATTATTTGTGGCAAAAGAAACCGTAACCTCGTGAGAATTGTAACATTATCTACGGAACTTACCTCCAAACATAACCTTACACCCGAAATCAAATTAAATACTTCTTTGATTACAATCAGTTAAGAAAACTAATCCGGCTATTAGTATTGAAGAGCCATCGCGCTTATCTTAAAGTCCAATTGGAGCCCGTTAAGGCCAAGCTTTCGAACCAATTATTTATTTTATTAAACGTCTATTTGATACGGAAAACACAATTTCTATCTGAAATTTAACAATCTAGCATATTAGATAGTACTTTACACTAGGCTTCCTCGGACAATTCCTGCGGATTTTTATAAATTTGTAACAATCTTATGTTGTTAATCCCTAACAAAATAATTGTTAACTAGTTTTTAAATAAATAAGAAAATTTAAATACAGAATATGATTTGAAAAATACTACGCATATTATTGTTTGTGTCTGACTTCGGAAACGGCAGCTTCGTATTACTAGGACAATAAATGATTCATATTTCATAACCCACAGATGTCGCAATCACTGTTTTACAAAGTGACCTCCGCTTAAGCCGTCTCAATAATTCATTAGTCCTCTATTTGGGCAGCACGTGTTGATATGAGTGACATATGAATTATATTGTTCGCGTGTCATTCATTGGCTCAAGCGACGTTCAGTAGCATCTCCGGAGTATACCTTGACGTAATTGTATCCGAAGAGTTTTGACTTCAATTTCTAAGTTATTTATTATGTTTGCAGATATATTTTGCAAGAAACCAATAGGTTTTTAAAAGGATTTTTTTACCAAAACTTTTTTGCTACAACATTTACAGATTTTAAAGTAAATGGGTAGAGAACAACAGATTTATATATGACAATAGAAAATATATTGGAATCAAACTTTTGATGTTCATACTAATCATTTCAGACATGTTTTGATAATTTCGAGACTGAAAGGAAAATACAATATAGGTATAACATAAAAACAAACCCAGGAATGTCTCGCATTTGCCCTAAATTCAGAACAAGGTAACATTTGTTAATGTCAATATTGACCTCAAATTCCAGCTCTAGCCTCTTTTATAGAGGACTTAGATGTCAATATAAATCATAATAATATAAACAAACGCAGAAAACTTAAACCTTCAATAGTTCTATAATAACATTTAACAAGTGAATCACCGTGACACCCTTCGTTTTGTTTTTTTATTCAAAATCAACTGATTTCATAATCACATTTCATATTCAATATTTATTATATTTAATTCCTTCAACAGCTACATTTTTGTAGCTGATGAGAATCGTTTATCCGCATTAGGCTAGAAATCGAACTTTTTCTTTTATTTCATTAAAGTACTTGTTTAATACTTAATAGCACCTAGAAAATGAAGCTCGAAAAAACTTCAACTAATAATAGTAGGGTCAATCAACTACCGTCAGCTCCGAACACAATCTGTCTAATTAATTAAAATATTAATATCCGCCCACGAACGTCCAGTAGTGGAAAAAATGTCTACGTTTCAATACGTCTAGACGGTGATGTTGTAACGATTGTGGCGTGAGGAAATACTGTTACCACTACGGAATGATCTAAGAGAATTATGTGCATTTCATAAAACTATGTTGTACGTCACTAACACGAGTGATGGACAGAGACGGAAGAACACGGGAAACGACGTCATACATACATACCTGTAGATATCGGCGCCTAATAGAAAAAAAACACGTTGGTTCTGTTCTAGGTAAATTTCTTAACTTCATGTCTTGTCTATAACATGAATATGCAACGGTGCGCTAATTTTATCTTTACCGATAAAAATTCTCTAGTCACCTTAGTAGGAGTAGTCTTATGACTTCAACGAACTAACACCAAGACGGAATATTACGGTGTCATAATACAAACAAACACCTGTGCAAAAGTGATTTTTTTTATCAATTGATATGCTAGCCTTTGGCTATATTCTCGGTTTATGGGAACTGAGATATCTCCTACGCATGACTGGGAAATAGCCTATTTATCTTTGCTTTTAAGATCCTAAATGATATTTGAAGGGGAACATTGATAATCATAAATGATTGTAATGTGTTACTAAAATGTATCCCACAGTATCCATCTTTGCTCGTACCCGGTGAGACGAAGCGGTAACATGACACTCGGAGTCAAACAATACTACCCACGTTAGTATTGGCGTCTGCCCCGACGGTTTCCTAATGTGCAAATAAAAACGGGTCAAGTGTGTCGTAAGCCCCGCGGCTATGAGTTCCGTAGGCTATTGATTATTTTTTCTAATACATTTGGTAGATATTTAACACTAATGATTTTAGTACAAAGTAAACTAAACGGTAGTTTTTCTGTAGCTTTTTGGCGTAAACTCATTTTTCCACAAACAAAATGGAAATTTACTAAAAACATATCTCATGTGTAATTATGTGTATTAAATTATACATGATATTTGTATAATAATAAGAATTCTCTCTACTGTACTCACAGATAGGTAAACGGCCACAAAATGTCGACAATTAACTACTTGACGACACAATGCTAAATAAACATTATTATGAACCGTATTTAGAATTCTCTGTCTAGCCTAATACCATAGCTTAGTCGATAAAAAATAAAACTTTGGTTTTGTATATTTATTCAAACGCAATAACGTAATAATGATGTAGCTCCGTAGTTGGGTGCATTCATGCTTTCCCCACGTTTAATTAAAGGGTGAATATATACATATATAAGAACAATACCCCTTTGCGGTCTGCATTCATACCCGGAAGAATCCTCACGTTGCATATCCTTTCCTTACAAACCCCGCAACGCACGTGCGTTCACCCCTCACAATACAGAAACGTACGTTACTGCTTGTGTATTAAATATTGATTGTAATTAGACAACGCCGAGCAAAAACTTCAATATGTATGCAAATGGGCCGCATATTTACATAATCCAGCACCGAGTTACGCGCACACATAACCATAGTATAACCTAATATGTTATACACGGCCTAAATCTAGCTGTGTTATTAATTTGGCATTTATTGATTCAGAACGAAATGAACTCGCCGGGTGGGTGGAAAACATAGGTCAAAAGTATAACTTTTTTTGTATTGTATGTTTTTCCCCAAATACGTTCTGGTGACCTTTAAAGATGGCGAGTCACGATTTATGACTTCGCGACCATTTGGAATCATTGTTAGAAGACTAAATATTGTCCATGCATTTGCCTTCATAAAAAATACAACATTTGTATATAATTATAGCACCAATGATACGGTCCTAAAAATACTTAAATGTTAGTAACAAGCAACAATTGCGATGGCAAGAACTGACACGACCTTCAAAAGTAAAGACATGACCAGAGGAATCTTGACAAAAAACATGATTTCGTCGGACCTCTATGTATGTTAAGAATGAGAATATTCATGTAATAAACGCCCATAACATTACCATAAGCTCTCGTCGATTTGCCTCGGACAACATAAAGAGACCTTTTAACGTAATGACGAATAATCTGTTTAATAGCAAATAACATTACATTCCTGCAAATTTAACACATCGCCGTGATATTTTTGACAAACTATGAACGCAAACATTTGTTGTCATACTATATATTCAATGTTCCTTCTATACTTACATTCACATACAGTATAAGTTTGCCACTCAGTTGAATGAAACTGTAAAATTACGCTCATAGACAAGACACATAATCGGTCATTAAGTCAGTATCACAAAGTCTGTCCTAAGTAATAACTTCCAAATCATAGTAAGGGCCCCTTTTCTTGCTCGTTCTTGATGAGTCATACTGTTAAAGAATTTATTAGATACAGCGATCGAGTGTTCAAAAGAGTGCTGAAGTTTGTTCCTTCAGCTTTTTGTTTTGTATGGAGAATAGCAAACTGCTGTTCGTAGTCACCTTACTCGTAGTTTGTCGAAAATTCGTTGGGACTTATGAGGACTGATATGATCGTCACTAGTATACCCGTGCAACAACATCCACACCGTTCGGTGCCTTCCAAGCGAAACACAAATTCTTTTAACGACAATAGCCTCACGTAACATACGAGTATATGTACATACATACGAGTATGTGCCCCTCATATTGTATTCAGGAAACAGTGGACGCTTACCAATAACTACCACGTTTACGTCTGTGCCGATATTTTTTGTAGAAATAACCTAAAACCTACGTTTTGAACAAACATTTGTTAATAAACATTACGAAAGTTGCGTGCTTTCTTCCGTGACTTATTAAAATTGAAACCTATTTATTTGTTTTCGCCAAAACGCTAACTAGTCTGTATTATATAACAGCAGTAAGCTAAATCTAGAAGGTCAATTAAGCACTAAGCAACGAATATTGATGTAACACATAGGGCACGCAACGATAAGTAAAATCAATACTTGTTGGCTACTTGTATCACTTAAGCTTAGATTTGTAGAGAGCGTTTCGTTAACAAACATACTCGATTGAATCTTCACGCATATCCTTATCATAACAATACGAGTAGTAATGTACGACAAAAAATGTCTCCAGCTCTCATATACATAGTTGCCTATATAAGGTATCAGAATAATGGTGATCATGTTTAAATTATTAATTTACTTTTGACCACACAAAAGCGTAATGGCAACGAGAGATTTAAGTCGCAGGACAAGTTCAGTAAAATATAAGTATGTATGTATTATACCTGTGGACAAGAGTTTGAAGTATTTGTCGGAACTTACCAACAAACTTTATGTTGGCTACATTGATGAGCGTGAAGTATGAAGGGTCGTAGGGCCAGCCAAGCGCGTACATAGTATTCGAATATGATTGCCTGCACGGACTTGACACTTCATAAAGTCTCAGGCAACTGTAAATTCTTGACAATGTACAATTTATTACACTATTCCAAACCTAGCTCCCTGGTCGTAATTTAATACAAACCCTCGTATTCACAACACGAAATGGTTTTCTGAACACGCTAACTTCACTAATTTATGCTGATATTTATCGGAATTAAATAAAAGTTATTCTTAAAGTATAATGATTCCCAATTAGGCATTTACAATCATATCCGATACAATATATAAAATCGTATTTCGAACTAAGCTTAGATTAGGTTGATAGACAGTCTTGACTTCAATCCGAAAATATTCGATAATGTCGTATAGTAATCTAATTACAACTAACCTTTATATATAAAAAGAGATAGAATAAACGAAAATAATCATGGCATTAGGTAACAATAAAATATTATTGTAATTATCTTGCGTGCCCGCTAAATAAATAAACGAACAGTAAAAATACCACCATGGTTACTTTTGTCAAAATATAAAACTGATTGCTACTTACGTGTATACAGTTAGTAGCATCCAGCACTGAAGTCGCGCGCCGGGAAGCCACGTGACGTAGCGACCAGTCAGCGCGCAGTCGATACAAGATGCAATATAAAGCATACCACCGCAGTGGCGATTCCAGTACCGCGCGCTCTACAGCTTTGACCACTTCTCTTTCTGGTAACTTATGATTGCTATCGGGCTGATTTTGTGACTATGACTAGTTTAGTTTCAGATTTCGCTTTCCTCGCGTATTTTCGAATTTCGTTCGTATCGAATTGCAGATTTGGGGAGTTTTCAAAAGGGACCGAATTAATTGGCGATAATTTAATATTGTTGCTAATCATCTACTTGTCTAAGCACCGGCTGTCAGCCGAGCTGAAGCTGATGTTGCTTGTCGCGAAGTAAGTGCACACCGAGCTCGCTCTGGTCAAAGCACACCCCTGCATCTTTAATTTATAACGGTTGAAAAAAATACTCTTTTTACGTAAAAATATTAATTATGTCCGCCCACAGTCGCAATGTCCAAGAGGGACATTTCCATGTTGCACCTGAAACAAGAGAAACGACCTTTAGTGATTTAATCAATTGTAATTTTTATAAATTCTTTGGAACATCCTACATTAGATGCCAACCCGGTCCGGTCAAGCGATAGCGAAGCCATAAATAAATCACACCTTCACACAACAACCGAGCCTTTGTTTAAACGCTACCAACACGTACAAAAACTTTTATTTTTCTCGCAAGTTAAACGCATAAAAAACCGAGTCGCCCGAGAATTGTGCAAGATCACAACAGTAAAATCATTAAACAAAGTCTTTGCCAAGAATTGAGGTGTTTATTATATCGGCCTACGTTCATTCCGAGTCATCTGCAAAAAATAGGAATTCAGGTAAACTTGGACGGCGTTTTTTGCGCTCCTAAGAACTTATTATGCGGGATTTATGTCACTTTTTGTATCGTCCAAGCTAATTATTGTTATCTGCTTTCTGCTTGACCATGGCGTTTTCTATGGAGTAATAATGGCCCACTAATTCTCATGACACCTTTGCATTCGAAGCGTCAATCGCTCGACGTCGAATGCCATTGTGTGGCCGGACAAAGCCACCCGCAAGTCCTACCGTGCTTTAACGTTTTTATTTGCACGGTGGATATCTTATTCAACTGCATCTGCACCTTCCACATTTATTACTTTGGCTCCATTTCTCTCTCTAATTGCCGTTGCTTACTTCGTTTTACAGGTGATTACCATACTGACTCAGTGAATCGTTGCCCCTAATGGGCTTACAAAGGGTTTGCAAATTAAATTTTTCGTGCCCCGTATTGGTTTGCGGCAAAGGAAAAAGGTAACAATAAAATATTGAATTTAGAACAGAAATCCAGGCGTGGGGCTTATTATTTTAGCCAACAAAGTAGAAAACCATTTACAATAAATCATTTTGAATGCTTTCTTGGTTCCCATGCGTCGAGCGGGCGACGCAAAGGGTGATTTCTGTCTGAGTATACATAAATAAAGCTGAAGGTTCCGAGTGCGGATCTCAGGTACCTTTGGTTTGGAGTATATTACCACGAAATTTGAAACCTGGAAGTGTCAAGGTTACCGCATTTCCTGATTAATCAAAAGCAATTGTCGCCTACAAAATTATTCAGTTTTTTATATTTTGTTAATTTGTAAATCAGTACAATTAGGCGAATTTGCCCTTTATAATAACATGCATGTAAAAATTTAACAGAAGCGTAGCTAATTGATAATATCGTAAACAAACATGTGCAATCAATCCGGTCAATGACACAACGTTTAGAGCGAAAGAATAATTTTCTCCTATAATTAAATTTAATTATTTTCTTATTTACTACAGTAATGCATAAAAGAAAAGTAAATCGATTCGTGCAGTGACGGTCGTGTACGGCGAAACTAAAAATAAAACAGGAGCCGCTCGCATAATGAAGAAGTACCTTGATAGCCTGAGGAATTTCGAAGTTTTAGTTAATTAGGTGTCAAGAAAACGAGGTAGATTATAAATGATCAGTTCTGACAAACACTAATAAAGTTGTTAACTAGGATGAGAACCTTGGAACAATTCATAAACGACGAAAATTATTGAAAAAAAAATGTTTCAATACATTTACCTAATATTTATAGCAAGAGAATATTACTTATATTCTTGAAACGAGTGTGAGTCTATGAATTAACATGATCCATTACTAAATAGTTGACCATCCAATTTTCTGTAGCCTATAAGGCCACCTTTTAACTACAAAGAAAAAATCTTTCTATACCAACACATTCGCATTGATGCTTGTGTCAAATCGCACCAAGGCGAAAATAAAACGAAAGGCTTACACTCGTTTCAAGTAGGTAGCTCGATTTATATTACAGATAGTGAATGTGCCACAAACACATTTTATACTTACTATAATTATTCAATTACCTCCCGTCCATATAACCATAGCATGTGCGTAATTGGGTATAGTAAGACAAATGTCACAAATCTCTAAGCTACAAGGACTTTTTCGCATCATATAACATGCAATGTGTTTTCATTAAAATTGTTCTTATTCTTACATCTACTTGAATTATACGAATTTATATGACTACAATACATTTTTTCTTCAGCCATCCAAGTGAGATACATGTTTCTAAACTCTGCGTTAATCACTGCTAATTGGAATTGAATAGTACCTAGTAGTATATGCTTATAGAATTACTATAAATCAACTTAATGCAAAATTTTATTATGGTATTATATACGATATAGATAACTTGAAAAATTAGTACGCTCTAGACATTTCCAGTAATCCCTACCTCCGGTCAGCTCGCTGCTCTTAAGGTACTCACAGACCACACCGTAGTTTAGAAGTGTGTGTTTGCTAAACGATTAGAAGCATACGTAGCGGTCCCCGGGTTGCATAACATTCGTTGTAATGAAAAGCTGTAAGCTCATTTGAATTTTATTACTGCCGCTAGTTGCAGCGGTAGTACGTACTCGCCAGGGACACATGATCGCTAGACTTTTAAAAGTTAAATAAGATGCATTTAATGTTATAAATTATTATTTTAATAAAATATTTACATTTACAGTTACATATATGGATATTTAAAATTAAATATCACTTACTATAACGGAGAGTTAATATATTGTGACGTATAAAGTGTCAAACCGCTCTTGGCCTAGCGCAGTAGTCTATGATGTCACACCCTCTCATTATAAAAAAGCTTATTATGTACCACGTTGTAGTAAGCAAAAGGTTTATGATATTGATAATGAAAGCTATTTTATATCTAAGCAACTCAATTACATTTTTAAACTTTTCTTCCAAATAAACCGAATATCGTTGCTGAAATGAGTTACAGTAGGTACCTACTTCGTATGTAATTTAAAAAAAACAATCACTTCCGTTAGCGGCGTTTCGTCAGGTGCACGCTAAGGTCAAAAGGAACGCCATGAAAACTGGCGTTATTAAAGAAAAGCTTGTAAATTGTTGATAATAAAACTAAGTTTATAAAAAAACGTGTAATATTCATTATATGTACATACGTATTATCTAGACAACGACTTCCGTTTGAACTGTTTTAGTCGGAAACAACAAAACCAATACTACCCATTAATCATTGGGATATGTCCTAAATGCGTGTGTAAAAAATGATAACTTTGTTAAAGAAAAGTGCATGCCATAAATAAGACATGTTATTGTTAATTATTCACTTAAGTCAGGTGTTGTATTATATTACTTAAAGGAAAAGACAAAACTAACGTACGGTCATAACTTACGATAGTCATGTTATCTTCATATCTATAACTGAAGGTTTGTTTCTATAATTTTTTATTCCTTTAAGTGTCAGTAGGTACTGCTTATTTATATACCTTTTGTCGCTTATATTTTTATTACCTAGATCAGGTTTTTGTTTTATAAATTCATTTTTACTTTAAAATGTCATCACTAGACTTCTAATTGAGTATTATTTGTGGAAGAAATACGTTACTAAAATTTTAAACAAGGAATGAAAATACGAACTTAAACTTTAGCAACGCATTCCGAACGTATTGTCAAAAACTTTACGTCGACGCGTGTAACGTGGAAGTTTCTCCACGAACAATAAATCATTACCCAGTTTTAAAGAGAGATGCCATTTTGTCTAAGTTTCACTGTTTACGTCGACCGAACAGACGACAGCGTACTCGCAACGTAACAAATCCGAATATAAACTCAAAAAGAATTCAAATTCGGAACGCATAAATCTAACGTTAAGAATGGCGCACTTTAAGAGATTCGAAATCGGTTTACTGTCGCCACGTGAAATCAGTCAATGACAGCGCAAAACACAGCGGCAACCCATCTTCCCGCGACGAAAACAACCATACATAGGGAACATTGTAGCAGCAAAAGTCCGAACTAATCATAAATCACCGACTTTCTAAACTGACAGTTCATTCCGAAAATACGAAATCAAGTTAGGAACGTTCTACGTGTTTACTTGAAAACTGAAAAGCATCTATTCTGATAAGTACGAACACTGAAATTTATCTCAGCACACCTATCTAGGGTGCAATGAACGTTTTAGATGTTTGCACACGAGCGATTTAACGTACAAAATTGCAATTTTCACTGTACCTCGCTACGTACTTTTATAGACCATTTCAGTTTACGTATGAATTTGTATGGTGATTTTATGTCTTGAAATAACATTTCGCGCACTACTAAAACGTAATCACATGTGATATTAGAGTAATTCACAGACAAATACATTTCTATTGCAATTACACATCCAATTATTTACCAAAATTGTCATAAGTCCAATAGAATCTAAACGAAATATCTGTTTAGTAATTATTGCACACAACTTAAAGGCGTACATTTCGGCTGTCCAAAACCAAAACCTAGCAAGGGACATTTTTATTGAAACACGTTTTTCTAAACCAATATTTCCAAATTT
>DWGJ01000270.1:0-35550 GCA_018246895.1 Aspitha aspitha aspitha
AATAGAAATAAATGTGCTCATCGCAGAAATGTTTCATCTGGGTGGGAATCCAACCCGCGTCCTCCTGTTGAGCAGTCAGGGTCCATAATCAAGAGGCTAATCAAGAGGCTAAGCCTTCATCAAGAGGCTAAGCCTAGATTTGTATGTATACATGATATTCTTTTTCTGCGTATGCCATAACTGTTTGTTGGTCTTGCAGTACTTCCATAATATTTCATGGAGCATATACAATATGTATGCACATACATATAAGGTAAAGAAAATTTCACATTATGATATGAAGCGTTCCACAGTGAGCTAAGCGACACTTGGATGGGTGACCGCTAGTCACAAATTTCACGAGTGTTGTTTCCGTGTTTCGAAGGGCATGTTAAGCAGTCGGTCCCGATTATTAATATGAGTTGGTCATTAATCCATATCTCCATCAACGCAGTGTAGCAGGATAGTTTCACATCGGACGATCGGAGACGTTAAATTACAAATTTACAATTTTTATCAAGAAAAAAAGACTGACTTTAATTTGTTTTTACCCGTGCCTCGTATTGCTAATTAACTGTATTGTTGAACATTGACGACATTGAGCTAATGTTTGCCGAACGCTCACAATAGTACCTGTACTCGTATATTGTTTAGGCATAAGAATCTCTGTACCAAGTTAAATAAGACATTAAATTCTTTGCTAATGTTTAGCAAACATTATCCGGTGTTTGTAAACTCTATGCTTTTAGGTATAATGTTGATTTTTGAATGTTGTTAGCCGCGGCTGAAGGATTGCTCGCGCAGCTGATCAAATATTGTAGTCGCGATAATTGGCAGTGATGCAATCGCGCGATCTCCGCATCCGTTGGCCTCTGGTTTTCCAAATTCTTTACTCAAAAGCTATATAAAAAAACCTGCGTGAAGCAGTGGCCATTGAAAAAATAACGCTTACAAAACTCTCCTTTAAATAAGCACTTTAGTGACTGTCACCTATGCTTTTTATTACTACAGTGTACGCTTTTATTAAAATGTTATTATGCTGTATCTATACCTATATATTGTAAGTTTGTATGTGCTGTTTAGGAAAAAAATTGGGTTGTCTTTTCAAAATGTTAGGTGGTTTGATACTCCAGCAGTCTTCGATTA
Source organism: Aspitha aspitha aspitha (assembly GCA_018246895.1). Taxonomy (NCBI): domain Eukaryota; kingdom Metazoa; phylum Arthropoda; class Insecta; order Lepidoptera; family Hesperiidae; genus Aspitha; species Aspitha aspitha. The sequence goes on from DWGJ01000270.1 coordinate 1,126, forward strand.
TCTATTTACACATGTGGCTAAAAATGGAATCGTATTATAATTTAAACCTTATGAAAGTGCAATTGAGACAATCAGGTCGTGAAAGTGGTAAATATTTTATTTCATTTAGTATTGAATTGTGGCTGTTATACACCATCTAGGAGAAGCCTATTTCACGATTCATTTAATATAAAGATCGTGCAAGGCTTAAAAACCACGAAATCCGTTTAACATAAAAACATACACATAAAAACTTTTAACCTTGAAAGTATTTTCAGTCGAGACCAACTAACAAAATTTTAATACTTCTATTAAATACAATACGCTTGATAATTTAATATGATAATGAAGTTGTTGTAGTCTGTTTTATTGTATTGATCTATTTGTTTGTTATGTTGAAGATTTTTTTTTAATATTGTAGTTCGTAATTACGAAATGCGCGAACGAAATGAATTTAAATTGATTAACGGTACACATTTCGCAATGTTGTTTGTTATTTCCTAATACATATTTCCATGTTCTTCATAGATAGTAAACATTAAGGTTTTATATAAAATATACAGGTTTGGTACAAACAATCGGCATTATCAATCATTGAATGCGATAAAAGGAAGGATGTGATTGCTTGTTGAATATGTTCAAGTCGGATTAACGCTTTATACATACTGTTATATTGAAAAAAATAATTCCTGCTATTGATTTTTTTCTCGAATTCATAAGGATATGCAAGTGTTTCTTATGCTATAGTTCGTTATAAAATATTATACTGGGCTGATAGGAATAAATACTTTAAATGGAAAAGAGGTGTGTAAGAGGGAAGGAATTAATAAAAATTATGAATAATTTAATGTTTTTTATTTTCTGATTGTTCCATTCAGGGCTAGATATTTATACAATAAAAGTCAGTGCGCAATTTTAAATTATTACAAGAGAAATATAAATATATTGACAGATAAGATAAAAAAATGTTTAAAGTACAATTAAAAGTCAATAAAACTTTGTGACCTAGAAATCTAATTAATTAATGAAGGATATTTTTAATGCTGTATTCGACATCCCTGTAAATTTTGAAAATAAAATAACATTTTCTTCGAGGAATTTGTCAAATAATAGATTATTTTATATTCGAAGTTCACTCGGGTGGCGCCCTCAATGTGCAACAGAGATCACACCGCATACATCAATATAGTCTATCAACAAACAATTTGCTTGACCACTAGCAATTCTCATTAACTAAAACTATAACAGTCTATTTAAAATCATAATACACCATAATAAGAATAATATAAGATAATTAAAGCATTTTCACCTTATATTCAATATAAATCATAAAAGGTCTCAAATTGATAATTTTTCCGCTAATTTTAATATATTTTTTTTCACTTTTACATACACTATTTACAAGTATTTTCGTACTCGACGCAAATATATTTAAGTTAATAATGAATAAACCTGCGTTTAGTACCTACAAAATAATATTCTCATATTTCTAATAGCAACAAAATCGCCATGCCATAAATCACACTCATGAAGTTTAACTTAAAATAAAATATAGGTAAATCAACTTTCAATTGATTCACTTCTTTGATATAAATGGAAGCATCGTTTAATAACTAAGAGTAAGGTTTAAATTTGAGAGAAATAATTGAATGACAGTGACATATTGTTGTATGAAACATGTTTACCGAGATTTAAATAATTTGATATCACTAAAGAGAAAGGCAGGTGGGTCGTGTGTAGATGATCCGCAAACCTCACAACATAATATTATTTACAAACACGTTCACGTACATCTGCCTTACAACTAATAAAGCTTTTTACATAAAAAGGTTTTAACAAAACAAGTCTCCGCGTGGCCGAGCGGCGGCCGGCGGTCGATTGCATTGCAATGCTCAAGTCTTCTGTGTAATGCCACAAATTAATTAAATTAACGTAGTATATTGATCATAACGAGATCGTGCTTAGGATATCATCATGAGATGATCTTCACTGGAACTGATGGAGGCGGCCTCGGTCCGGGAGCCGCGGACCCCACCTTCGCCTCCGTAGCACTCGCCGTGCACCACGAGGTATATCTTGATATTTTCCATAAATTAAATAGTCTCTTTAAACTAAACACCATTTAACACGACGTCGGCCTGTTCGGTTGGTCTTCCTTCTCTGGGGTCTGTAACAAAATAAAACAGAACGTCAGTTTGGCAATTACCTATATATTAATTCTTATCTGTACCTTAATTTGTGGACTTGTTTAACCGTAATAAAATTGTATACCCCTCGGTGTTCTATTACAATTTATTAGTGATTGCGACAAGTAGTATATCGGGTGGCACATGCGCATCGCGCCCGCGTCCGGCCATCTGTCACCGCATATGCTCCTCGTTTCAACACTGTTTTAATTCATTAGTCCTAACAATGGGCATGTTGTTTTGTTATCCTAATTTTATTATATGTTATATATAGATTAAAAGCGACAATTTTATTGCGATGAATGCACGACACGGGCGTCGCCGATGGACGTACTGTTGGCTACGGTGGCTGTTACGATGTATCGTTCCGAGTATCGGCAAGTGTTAGATTACCGTTTCCCGTCCGCGTACCGCGTACATCCGCGACACAGCTGAGCGGCCGCACGTGGTCGTACCCTATTTACGGATACGTGTCGAAGGGAGAGCGCATATGTCCCGAACGGATCGGGACTTTGCGAGAGTGAACACGTGAAATCCCTTTATGAGACGCGCATTGTCGGCCGGGTAATGAATAGGTACGTTGCATTTATTTAGCTATCCGCCACCGGCACCGTCACGTGTGTTCACACGCAGCTGTGAGCGACCGTTACCCGCACAATGCCCTCGATCGATCCGTCGCCGTCGATGGAATCCGAGCGATCGGCGAAATCGTTGCACGTGTGCCTGTTGCGGAGGTTCGCCGAGATGTTTTGCGGTGAAGTTGCATTGTCTACACTCGGCCGCCGGTTTATTAGTTCGGAGAAGCGTTAAGGTGCTCATAAAACTTTCACGTGCGAGATTTATGCTAGAGGTACGAGGAGACAAAGATATTGAGAGAAGCGAGCGGGCGTGGGCGCGGACACCTGGCGGCTCGTTAGTGTCGCCCGTCGCGGCCGAGGGACGCGGCGCGGGCGCGTATCCGCGTAGGCGGCAGGCGCTGTGACGGCTTCACAGATTGTCACTTCATTGTATATATACATATTATGTACTCGTATATCTAACGACTCCATAGCATTCCTCATTAACTATTCAATTGGTGGCAAGTATTTGATATCGTCCTTTAATTGACCTAAAAAGCTGCTATGCGGGTCAGTAATTGGACGAAATATATTAACAATTTTTTTATCTACAAACAGAAAATAAATTAATAATCATAACTATCAATATAGTTAAGTAGGGCTTACACTTGGGGTGTTGGGACCCTTTAGTGGTAACATAAAGGGGAGTGGCAATGGATTACACGCCTAACCATGTTCATTATTATAGGCACTTAACTGCTTATTACGGTTGAAACGTAAAGTCACACATTGCCCGTGATCGATTTTGTGCTGACATTTGAAGTCGTGAAGGTGAAAGGGCAAATGGGGCAATTGATTTCGTAGGAGCGGTTAAGTCCATTAGTAAGAAGAGTAAAGATGTGAATAGGAGCACGTAATGAAGGTGAGGAGGTGATAGGTCCCACGGTTGCGTCCCACGCCGTGAGCGCCGTGAGCGCCGCGGGCCAGCCAGCTGCGAGCTACAATTTACAGTCGCGTCGCGATAGTGCCCGTGGTGTATGCTCGTGAGCGAGGTTTGTGGCACACGGCGCCGATGCCCCGCCAGATACTGCCGTGAAATGCCGCCTCACGACTCGCACGATGGAGTTTCGAATTCCGACACGATCGCCCCGAGTCTCGTTTTTTCTCTACCTTTTTGTAAGATATCCGTGCGGTAGATATAAAGCGGAGATCGAGAAACTTTGTCCGATGTCCTTGTGAGTTTGTATATTCCACATTTGTATTCAAGAATGTCGTCAGATTAGTCGACATTCCGATAGTTCCTATAAAACGTGGGCGGTATATTAGTAAATATCGTAAATGCCTAGACAGAACGCGATACCTACTGTTGACGTCCACAACTAACAGTATTATAATAAATTTCTTCTTATCATCATCTCATAGGACGGATGTAAGATTGTTTCACATCTGCATTAAACACACATTCAACTCAAAGTTAATAGTGGTGTAATTGCCCTAGCGCATGGCGCCAGAAATCTTTGCATTGTTGCCTTAATTTGTTTATAAAGGGTACCTACGTATTAGAGTTATTTGTTCATGAAGAAGAGCTAATTTAATTCGAACATTAAATGTTTCAGAATTTTGTGTATAATATTAATATAAGTAAACTGTGGTTGTAACGGTAGTTGAGAGTTTAGAGTTAATATTTTCAGAATAAGAACAAATAACTTGTAAATTTCAATTTTGAGCAGATGTGCAAAGACTCACATTGCCGTAAATTTCACACGGCACCTTGCGTCACCTAAATCACGTTTGTTTTGAGCGTTTCCCTCGGTTCCAACAACTGGCAGTGATTAAAATTTACGTGGCGCGACCAAGTATTAACGAGCGCGCATTGCGCTTGGGGCTTGTAGTCGCAAGGCGTTCGAATAAATCCTGTACGATGCACCTGCCGCTCCGACTCCGCTCGACTCGCTGCATTTTTAGACCGCAGTCTATCTAGCGATACTCGTTTATGGTGAGTAAAGTTTCTAACAGCACTCGCCAGAAAACAATATAGCCAGAGAACAATTATGCTGAATGGGGATGACGAAATGGCAATCACACGCAGGTGTCAACCGGAATGCTAAATGAGGCAACATAAATATGTGTTGAATATTCAGATTGTGTGTCAGTACACGGTCATTTACGCGGCGCCGGCGCAGGTGGCCGCGCTTCAAGGCTGAAATTCAAAACAGCCGTCACGCATGCGTGAATAGCGGTCTAGATAGTCACCACTTATTTACCGATTCTGCAGTTTCATGAGCTTGTAATGGTTAACATCAATTTGTTGGTGCAGTATAAGAGTGTTAATAATATTTACATGTTTAATAGTTAACACAAAGAACAAGATAAAATGTAAGGTATTCATGTACATATATGTCGGGAGAGGAAATTTTTCTCTGTCGATAACTTTCGTCTACGATCCAAGACTGTTAACACTTTAGACGTTATCTAATAGTATAGAGATTGTTTACTAAGCAATGCGTACGACGCCACGTGTTGTGAAATTCTCAGCATCTCCGCTTTTACCTTCCCGCGCTTGCGAAATACGCAGGTGCGCGCCGCAAAAACACCGACACGGCCGATTTCATTTAGTTTTTATGCAACACTATCTCGCTATTCGAGCGGCGTGCGGCGTGCCAGCAGTGAATTTAACTACCTACTCCATCAACTATAACTAATTTGGCGATTAAAATGAATTTAATTTCCATTATAACTAAAATTAAAAACTTTTAAAACAAAAACATGAACTTTCAGGGGAGCTTAAAAAATAAACTTATTATGATTAGTAGGTTAGGTTATTATTTTGTGATGAAAATGTTATCAAATATAGTATTTTGTATTATGAGAGGACACTTACCGTGTGGTTGGAATGGTGTGGTGATGATGAGGGGGTTTTGTCAGCGCGGAGGATGGTGTTGGGTGCCGCTCGGGGCCCCAGCGGGCGGCGGGTGATCTTCGGTGGAGACTTGCAAACTGGAGCGAGGGCGCCCTCTGCCTCGAACTGTCCCACCGCAGGGTGGTTTTCCAACGCCGACTGTAGGTCGCAGATATAATCGATAACGTGCTGGATGACTTCCAATTTTGAGATCCGCCTATTCTTTGGCATGAACGGCACCAGGTCCTGGAGCTTAGAAAGGTACATTTGGATTTCGGCGTTCTCGCCGTCTCGGTGCCTCTGCACTCGGCCGCCGGCTATCGCCGGCACCGACGCGCCGGTCGCGCACACCGCCGTTATGGCTTTCATCGCGAGGGTCACTGAACACGAACACCGGGTTAATATCGCGAGTCGTAACGCGTGCGTTACAGACGAGGTTCGAGTGAGGAATGAAGAGATGTACACGGCGACGTGGTATATATGGGCGCGGGTGGGGCGCGGGGCGGGCCGGGGCGGACCAATGGGAGCGCGGAGGGGGCGGCGAAGCCTGATTTTCCCATGGCGGCGCGGCGGCGGCTCGGCGGCGGCGTCTGCTCGTGCTGGGCGGCCCTGGCTAAGGCCGTTGCGCTCCTCGTGCGCCTTTTGTCCTGCGTTATTTGTTTTCCCCTCTGTAATTACTTTGGAGCATAAAAATCGTTTTTCTCGATTAATTTACAGGTAAGGGTCGATGTAATAAAGATCATGTTATTTTGTTATATTCGCAGTTGCAATAGTACTACTAGAATAAGAAAAGTGGCCTGTTTCAAAGTTCAGCAGAATTTATAGTAGTCAAACCCACAAACTAGTAAATGGAAATAAAAGTAAATATTGAATGCCTCTGTACAGAAATGCAAAGAATAATAAATATATTACATAACAAATGTAAGTAGCAAATGGACAATATTGAAAGTTATGAATACAAAGTCCATAACATTTATAGGTATTGTCAAAAATATATCGATATCGATAAGCATTTGTTAATTTACAATAATGACATAGTACATAGTTATTGTTAAGTATGGTTATTTCCACTTGTATTGTATTGTAATTTGTAATTTAAATAGACACTTGTTTTTGTTAAAGAAGTATAGTAGGTAAGACCTTTCGAACTGAAGGTAATAACATAATATCCTATCCGAAGGCAATAACATTTTCCATACAAAATTACTCTAATTTTAGGGCGCTATAATATCCTATGTAAAATTCAATATTTTAGTGTTATATTATTAAGTTTGACAACTTATTTCCGTAATGTATTTAAATAAATGGATTAAATAGGTATTATATACAATTAAATATAGTTTACTGTCCGGTTGTAATACCTGTTGTCTAAATCATTTTAAGCATTCCTATTCCAACATATGTACTCTAGAATTATATAAATCAGTCTAGCATGTAAAATTATACTAATGCTCTCATACAAAAACCACAATTATGTATTTTTGTTAATTGTCAAAGTTAATTTGTATCGTGTTATAAGCCTTTATCCATTAAACTCCTTTCAAAGGTTATGTTTATACAGATTCATAAGTTTTCACAAATTTTATAAGAGAATTCATAAAAATGAATCCTCATGAGTCCTCCTGAGACATCATCAGTACATACAGTCCTCGTGAGTAGGTACCTACTGTTTACATTTGTGGTTGTGAGGCGTATGCACAGCAACAGTATCGCTAGCCGCTTCAGTACAAGTACACCGGCCTATCGCAGACAATACGTCAAGATAAACAACTGGGCGCGTTCGAACTTTCGATACACGATGGATACCTACATGAAAATATACTATTGCATATTTTCGAGTGCATGTAATTTCAGTTGTATTATTTATTTTAAAAATCGTTACATTTCCTAATCGTCTTTTAAAACATCTAGAAGACATTCATTTTACACACCTCTGTCTAATATCCATATTAAATAATTCAGGTTTTCATATCATGAATCATGAATGAGGTTGAATCAAATTTCATCTAACAAGTAGTGCCTACTTATAAAACTAGCAATATACCTAATATGTGAGCCACTTGTGACTGCTGCCTGCTCATTCGCTACTCTATCCATATAAAAAAAAGATGGATAAAGTCTGTCAACAACTTGGCCAGCACGGTGGATTATCTTGAATTTTTTCATTATGAAAGAAGTCTCGTGTCCAATATTGGAACAATAAAATTGTCCTTAGTAACACTTATTGTCGCCAGTCTTCACTATGTAGAATCTACCTTGATTTATAAAGGAATGTAAATAAAACGGCCGTTGATTTGAAATAGTAGCTCGTTATTCTAATTTTCTTGTTTAGATAAGAGTGTTGATTACGGATACACGACTTTGCCATTTAAAGAATGCTAAATATCACTTGTAATGGAATATGTTTGCCCAATGACATAATTTATTTACGTGCGTTTGTAGTCTGACGTATGGACTGACTTAATGGCGCATTCATTATCGAGTTATTTCCGTAAGTGCGAATCTTTTCAATAATCAATTGATTGGAACAAAATGTAAGCAAATTCAAGATAATATTATAGGTATATATGTTAAAAGTGTCAAACCTATTCTATTACCTGTGATATTTAATAAGGTGTTATTAGAAACGTATGGAAAACGAATAACTGAATTAAAATGGGTTGAAGTCATACATTAGCGGCACAATGAAGTGCTATTAGTCAAATCCGTTATTGTACACATTAGAACATTTTTGCAAAATGCGACTGAGTGGAAAGTTAGAAAAGTTCAACTCACAGCTCTATTGCATATACGCATAACTACGTGTCCGAACAATCAGGTTGTCTTGAGGGGTGTCGGGCGAGGGGCGGTGCGGGGCGCGCGGGGGGTGGGGAAACAATAGTAGTACGTGACGGCATCCACTTGACGCCCGACAGGTCTCGGAGGCTGCGCCGCTAGAGGCAGCCACGCCGATTTGATTAACAGATTCACTAAATTGAACTGTTTTTTGTGGGAACCGATTTTAATTATAAGCTCGTTACACTTAATACTTATACATTACGTGGTAATTTACAGTTTAAAATTCATTGGCACAAAAAGATATACATAAATAGCTAGGGTAAATTATTGCGTTTGTTGTTATTTATACACTTTATGTATAAAACTATTTTTCAATTCTGTTTGAAATTATTTTTCTGATGAAATAGAACAGAGTTAGATATAATGCTAACGCTAAAATATACGTGTATGATTAATTTCGTATCAATTACTTAATACCTGGCAGCGTCTCCTAATACGATGTGTGATGCTAATGGAATTCCAGAGGCCATAATCATTCTATTCAATGAAATATTCTACTCACACGGAAAGATACAGACAGTTGACGAGCTTGCCAAGTCTCTCACGTCCGAAGGTTATTAAAAGAGAAACTAATTAGATAATAGGACTTAATTAATCAGCTTGCACTACGGTACATTAATCGTTGCAATACTTAAGCGATCTAACAATAGAAACAAAACAGATGTTTTTACAGGAATAATGTTTGTTTTTATCAAAATATTCTAGACACGTTATACAGCATTCATAAAAATACATTTTCTTTTTAATGTTTGTGTATTTTCGTTACTAGCGTGAGGGATTTTGAAAACATGTCTAATGATATTCTAGACAACAATTAGAAGATAGGTATACGAGTAGCTCATCCACGAGTATAGCGACCTAAGTACCTGCATATAATTGTATGTGTATAAATTATAAGTATGGCTTGTTTCAATCCTCAGTAGGCAGTGAGGTAAAAAGGTGCCGGCCACACAAAGAGGGCTGAAAAGCAATAACAAAAGTGGGCATAAAAAGACTCGGCAAAAAGTCACCTTGGCCAGAGAGCAAGGAACTCAGGTAGTGAATTGCTTAATTTTGTTATGCGGCCCTACATCAAATGACGTTGAATGAGATTTGATAAATTATACTAATTAAAGTAATTTGGTGGTGGCGATCTTTTAGGATGTTTTGATGCAGTTCCGATGTTATTGCCCATGTATCGTATCTTCTTCGTTTTAATTACATTTTATTGTTGACGCTCATAAAATACAGTTCTCAAAATACTATGTATAGGTAAATGGCATTGTGAATCTCGTAGAGTAGGTAATTGTTATTTTACGTTACATTATTTTAGCGGTTTGTACTGGTAAAGCCGGGGTCTGTTTTAAATTATTAACTTTATTCATAAAAATTATCTTTAATAAGTATAAAATATATTTTATAATAAATATTGGTCAATAAGAAAGATGTTTATTTATTGGTTCAGATGAAAACGTGTCGTCACGGTGAAACCAGACATTAAATTGGTTCTCAGACACCTTATTTACATCGGCGCACGTATTGTAGCCTCACGTAGTGGGCCTTCGACTTCCTCCAACTCCTATATTACATTAAAAGCACATAACAAAGTAATTTGCTACGGTATTTGTTTTATAAAGACAGGTATCGTCCTTTGTTGGACTTTGAAATAAGTGAGAAAAAATGTAGCAAAAACTCCGGGCGACAACACCTCAAGAATATTACTAAAGGACATCGTAAGGTGCTTTTATGGCTTCGTGGGATGTTGGATAAAAAAAAGGCATCTTTTTCCCGTCATCCTCAAATCAGTTATTGCAGGTGTCATAAACGGTGTTTATAGTGATTTTTACAAATTTTTCAAGTGTGAAATTGTTGAACGACATCATTGCAATTCGAAAACTTACAAAGTTCACTTACTCGTATAGTGTTTATTTTAGACCATATATGTGACCAGAGTGATTACTTTGTATTTTTTTAAGTACATACCCACGTGAAGAATGTATGTCGAAGTGCCCTGATTCGCAAATGCGTACTACCTACTGACCCAATTTAATTTATTTACCTATTGGAATTTATAAAAAATCTAATAAATATGTATACGGTTTGATAGGTTATAAACGTAGTGGGATATTGTTTAATCAACGAGTATTTTTAATTAATTACGCCGTAACTTGAAACTGCGTTAAAGTAATAATGCAAGTATAAGAAGATTAAAAGACAGTTATTGATAACGGTAATGAAGCAGGCATTACCACGTTGCTCTTTACGAATAATATTAGACAATTTGGTAGTTTATAGGCTTCATCGGCTCATAATCTCCTATATATCTTTTGACATCTTTGTTGTATTGCAGTGCGCATTCATTAGGTTCCTTGGATTAGACTCGGGGCGGCTAGCACCCCGCGCGTGTCGTGGGAGTGGTGCGCGCGTGCCGCTCCCATCGCGTGATACCCCCTGATCGATCAACACTGCTTACACTAATATTACCCGATTCATTTGTTAATGCACTCTAATATGCTAAGAGACAATAGTATATTGCGTGTGCGTGCTGTAGCGTTTGAATTCGCTTATGCATTTTGATAGTGTGTACAAGAAAGACAGGAAAAGTATTCTTAGAATGAAAAAATATTAATTGAACAATTCATTACGGGAGTTCTGAATACTCGTATATGAAAAAGTATCACCACACTGTCAGGGTATGTCAAGTAGGTGTTACTTCTTAAGAGTTACAATAACTATATTCTCGTTCAGTAAGATACAAATATATATGAAAGTGGTCAAGCTTTCGCTTGAATTAAACAAATAATGGTGTAGCTTTAGGTCATAAACGACCGCTGGCTATATTGGGTTGGCATTATTGCTCCTCCGCGTGTACTTATTGACAGAGCAAACAGTTCGGATATTGCGATTGCGATCCCTCGCTCCCACGGGAGGGCGCGAGAAATCCCTTAATTCGTGACCTGCAGGTGCGGGCTCATTACGCGCTCTCCCGACACGTGGCGGCCGTGTGCCTTATATCGAATTCTGTTCGGTTCCAATGCCGCGCACGCACCGGAACAATCATTTTCATCGACATACATAGATCAATTTACAAACTGCTTGAATTCATACATACTTTTATTATATAGGTACAAGCGCATACGAACTTGTTCTGACATTTAAAAAGCACTAATAATCGTCACGATTGCAAACGAAATTAAAATACATAGGTAGGTACTCGTATAAGTAGGTTTCTACTGCACGCATGTGTTTCGTAAGTAGTCTATTGGAGAAAACTACATATAATTTATAATCCGTACTACGTTCTGCCCCCAGATTTACAAGGCATTTACAAATTTCGTAGATTCATGTTACCTATATTTTTTTATCAGAAGTCGACGCCTCAGTAACAAATGACAAAATTAAGAATTTTGTCGAATACTTGACTCTGAGTTTATAAGAAAGCTTTGTTGAGAAACACCAAGCCAAATTGATTCGGATTGTTTGCGCCGTGGTTATTTGTCGGTGGGAAAGTCCGCGTCGTTATGCATGGAGGCGGCAGCGGGGTCTCAGCGGGTACAAAGGGCTGAAGAATCCGATGAGAATGGTCGAGTTCTCGTGTGAGCGGCGGCGGCGGCGGCGGCGGCGTGGGAAGGGTCACGGGTCGCACTCGCCATTACCGGGACCGCGCGGCGAGCGCCCGCCGCCCGCCCGGGTGTCCCGCCACGAACATCGCTCGGACACGAGTTTCCACCTACCTATGTTTATCGACCGCATTTAATGTGTTCGTGAGAGGTCTCGACTCTCAGGTTTTTAGTTAGTAATTATAAAAGCAGATATTAACTTTAATATCGATTTGTATTGAAGAACGTGGAATTAGGTTTAGAATTTATGGTGCAAATTTTTTGCATCTGCCTACAGAGAAATTTGTAGTTATGGGTACATGTATAGATATATACCTTCCTATAAATATTTAATAATTAATATCGAAAAGTTGTCAATCGTTGTTGTTTTGTTATCTATACCTATCTATATTAATATTATAAAGCTGAAAAGATGTTTGGTTGAACGCGTTAATCTCAGTAACTACTGGTTCGAATTGAAAAAATATTATTGTGTTGAATAGTCCATTTATTGAGGAAGGCTATATAGGCTATATAACATCACGCTATAACCAATAGGAGTGCAGTAGCAATGGCAAATGATGCAAAAACAGGAAAGTATTGATTTCCACGCGGGCGAAGCTGCGGGCATAGCTATGTAGTTATTAATAATAAGGTCATTTAAATTATTCGTTATATACTATCGTACACATTATCAGGAATAGTTTGCAAATTCAATTAATCCTCCGTAAATATAGGATTGCTCATTTTAATGATCAATGGTTTCAGCTATAACCACTTCATTACACCCAGCGAAGATTAATAACATGGCACGATACGGCGGGCGGTTTAATTTGCAATAAGCGTAAAAGGCATTTAATAATGCAGACGTCCGTTCACGTGCGCATGCAATGAACAAATACCTAGCAATCGGCGTAATGAAGGCGCGGGGCGGGGACGCGCGGGAGGGAGAGGGTGCCGCGTGGCGGACACGCGACGGTATTCAAATATCTTCTCGGGGCGAGGGTGGGTCGCTAAAGATATTACATTAGATATTTTGTTGCTATCCCAGTCACGGGGTAATGTCCCATGACAATTACTTTTCTATGTTATGTATTACTAAATCGTTAAAGGAAAAAAAATTATAACTACTGATTCGTTAAGTTGTCTCTGCTTTATATTCTGCGTGTAAAAGGACTGATATTATACCATTCGCTACAGAATTGATTAGCAATGAAGTTCAGAACACCTTGTATTTAGTGCCTATATATTATAGTATACGTAAATTTTGTACAGACTATATTGTATCTTTTAAGATAATTATATGTACTATCTGTATATTGAGAAACTACTGAAATGGTTGTGGGCGAAACTGGAACATAGGTAATATATTAATTAAATACATATTTACTAAAGTTAAATTCAACAGACCAAGTTATTGTGTCAATGGACAATAGTTGCAAACAATGGTAGCTGTTAGCATTAAAATAATATTATTTACTAATTCAAACGGCACTCGCAACTGTTTACATAAACACGCGATGTGCTCCGCCGAGGGCACAAAGAGACGCTGTTGCGACGTCAAAACGAAACTCCCACAGATTTATTATAAAAACTGTGTCGATTTTCCCACAATAGTTACGATAATGAATGCTGGGGATCAAGCGGATTGAATCATTGTAAGCGCGGGCTGTGACGTCACCCCGCGATTTTGTAACCAGCTTAACAAAAGCTGACATTCAGCAAACTTTACCTTTTCGCTGAATACGCTGGTAGCCATCGCATGGGGTGTTGTGACACGGCGTGGGAGCAGCCTCTATTGTGAAGGCACTTAACTCGGGCTGATAAAGGAACTATAGGACCATTAGACGGATTCGTTTTGCTCATTCGGTGTCGCCGATGAATGGACATTGGATTATGATACGTAAAGAGATTTAGATGAAGGGGCTGCATTGGAACGAATACATTAAGGATAGCGGTATGAAAATCATCATACCTATTGTATTCAAAATAAAAGTCTACTGTTCAGGGTTTGTCTTCAGAAAGACTTCAGTTGTAATATCAGCGATGATGTAAGTCGACCTATAAATGTATCCTTAGGTGGTTAGAAATCTCTAGCAAATAGCAGGTCGAAAGTAAATCTTATTTTATATTCGATTGGACCAATAATTTAAAAATTTTATAGTGCCTATTGAAATTGTACAGCAAACATTGGATATTTGCTGAAGATGTAGAGAAGCAAGTGAAAAAAGGACATTCTACGTTCCTTAGGTGGCGTTAGACTGAGTACGACGGAAATTTCGTCATGTGCGCCGGTTACCTTCATAATATTTCCAGGTCTCTCAACCATATGCAATCACAGGACTATCTGAGTATAAAAAAATGTTATGTAGAAAGTTAAATTTTAGGAACGAAGTTCCTTACCGCAGGCTTGGTGGAGATCGAAATTTTTTCCTTATTTAACATTTACGCTTTCCTATTATATGTAATATCCCAGAGCCGATCGCAAGGGTCGATCGTTATCAAGTTATTTCATATGAAATTTCAGTATTAAATAATTTGCGGAACAAAATCGCGATATTCAAGTACAGTTATTTGTTCGTCGGCCACAATGTGCGAAACCAATGAGCTGTGAATAGAGTTATTAATATTTTCGAGTGCTATTACCAGAGCCCGTAAAATAGGCCCGAATCGGGGTGAAAGCCAGGTGTAGACGTAATACGGGGTACGATATCTTGATTCACTTTAGACGTATGAGGGTTTTATGTATGTTGATTTTTTTTCGGTGAAAGAACCGCTCTTAAACCTTTGGCTTCAATTATATTTGACCCTAATTGCAGATGATGCGATACGGAGTCATTGTTGTCGAGTTGACGGCGCTATTGGTTTGTTTGCACTTTTTTCGTCCTTGGATGCTGAATAAAGCATCTGTTTGGGGTTTTAGAACTGGTAAACTATTGTTGGCTTCTTAGACGAATTGTTGTGTTGCCAACGTTGTATTTTATTGGTAGCTATGCAGGCGCATTGTGGAGTGGCCCTTGTTCGTAATAGTTAATAACGTGTGTATTACTAGTGAATTTTAGTGTAACCCAGCGACAAGTCTTGATAACATCGACTGCACTCGTACGATGAACTGTTTTTACGTTTTATTCTCAAAAACAAGATTGACCTGTAAATGTAAACTACACATATCAGATAAAAATGATACTTGGTTAATGTCACTACTGATACATTTGAGTGTTATAGATTTTTAAATGTATTCTTCCAGCCAAGCTCAGAACAAATAACGCTATTATTTGCACTCATACTTATCTATCCTGGGTAACAATCGAACCTACAATGTCGGCTTAGCAGTTGTGTTGACAGTCGACTAAGCAGCGAACTAACGTCAGCGAGTTAGGCAAGGCAAGTTAGTTAGTTATTCTAATACATCTTGTATTAGAATATATCATATCATAGTTAAATAGTCCATTTATTGAGGAAGGCTATATAACATCACGCTATGACTACTAGGAGTGGAGCAGCAATAACAAATGTTGTAAAAACGAGAAATATTGATTTTCACACGGGCGCAGCTGCGCGCACAGCTAGCCATGTGATATTAAGGAAATTTAGAAAATCCGGAACTGTAAAACGTTGGACATCAAGCTGCAGTGCTACCCTCCACAGACCGGGCATATGTGAATCCGTGCGCTGTGCTTTTCACACCGCTCGCGCAGCTGCGAGCCAGCGCCAGCGCGCCAGCTGCCCTTGTATGCAAACGCCCTAATAAACTAACACTTTTTATTGTCAGCCGCGTCGCGAACAAAACGGAACATGGGCGTTTTATAGCCCGTCGATAGAAATAAGCTTAAGACCTGGCTGCACCTTAGAAAACCAGAAGAACGTTGCAGACTTTTACTGAATAATTCCCACGTTAAACTAAATACCCCTACTGTGTCTATCACGTATGTCACGTTTACTATTGGTTAGTTATTGACATACGAGTATCCTCCGTCGTCAAACTATTTATTACAAGATGGGTATTCGATTATATTCGGAATGTTATTTAATAATACTACATTATTAGTTAATAACAGATTGTATTCATATTATTACGAGAATAGCGTCACGTACCGAATGGGGTAGGCAGAGAGAAGCGTTCCAAATATCTCTCTCATAAACATGGAGCGGTTTCGCCCAACAACCAGTTTATAAGTTATCTGGGCAATATATGAAGCCTTGGTCTTAATCGGCGCCAATATCCATCAAAAATTGCATCGTATATCTTTAAATCAGGACTAGTAAAAATATGGACCGTAGCTAGTGTTTAGAGTTTAAAATCGAGCAAGTTCAGATGTGCAGCACATGGCAGCAATGAGCGGCACATGGCTGGAGAGACAAGGAGCCGTTGTGTGGCTGCTATATCTGGCCGCGCACGTGGCCCGCGGACGAGTGTCGCCCGCGAGGGCGGCCCGCCCTACTAAATGTTTACCCGAGCTATTTTATTGGAACGTCTCGATACGATACGACAAGCGATTTGCGTTCAATTATATTGTAGATCGTGTAGTGGTTATTGCAATATACATTATAGACTAATAAAATTGGTGCCAGTTGATAAATTGGTGTTAATATATCGGGTGTGCAACATGCCTTGAGTATTGAACACTGGTTACATTTATTTGTATCTAATGAAATTATTAGGTGTTAGTTTTCATTTAAAGTAAGTAGGTAACTAGGAAAACTCCGTAATTAAGTATATACTCGTACATGTGTGTACTTAGGGCGGAATAAGGAGTATTTTTGTTTAAAAATTAATTGACATTTATAATAAACTTTAAATAAAAAACCATATAACTTATTTTTTACGTACCTTCGGCAATATTATTAAATATAACGAATACACATAACTTCAATATAACGACTTTCAACGATACGTAAGTACTAATAGGTACTTATACTAAGCGTATGGAAACCGTCGCGCTATTTGATAAGAATATAAAATTATCTAAACACTTCTGTGATTCTGTGCTTCTTAGAAAACGCCAGCGACGCATGTGCGTCGTTTTGGAACTTTTTACCGTTGAAGTGAGTAAATATTGTGACGCATTTCTCCAAGTGATATTTCTGTAAAACAAACGTTATCTCCTATAAAAAATTCAGAAGATCCGATAAATATTCTCTATTACTCGAGTTCTTAGAAGACTGGCTGAACTAAAGCTTCAGTTATAATAGATAAATAAAATAATCTATTGTTACAATGGTTTGGTTTGGATTTTCGGTTGCACTTTGCGGTCTGCAGTTCAAATCCTAGTAAACATTTCTGAACTCACAAAAAGTAATGTGTATAGGTAGTGAATGCTACCATCGAAAGGAATTCTGCATATCTCAATATTTTCTGAAGTGCTGGTAGGAACTATACCGAACAGTATTTGGTCAGTATGGTAGACTATGACCTCTCCGCCTCATTAAAAAGTAGACCAATTTTTAGCAGTAGAACAATAAACTGATATTGATGAGTATTAAAATATTTCTTCAATAAAAATATAAAATGTAATTTGATAAATGATCTCTTGTATAGGGTCTTAAAATGTATGATTGATATTTATCACTTACATATGGATGCACGTGATCCTTTCACATCTGACTACATTCATGCCTTTTGCCCCTGGCAGTCGGCTGATTAATGATAGCAACAGTGTGTCAATATTTGCATAAGAAACGGACAAGAAAGGAACTTATCACCCCGCAGATCTCCTTGTTAGCCGCTTTATTCTGATGACTTTCGTGTTGAGTTACGTTGTCGTGTAATCACATTGAATTTGAAACTTTACTGCTAGTTACTTTAACGTCTACGTTACGTTTAATGTAACTTTATGTAATTCAGTTATATTTTGCATTTAATGCTGAACAGAATAAAGTTCAAAATAGATAGTTACTGAAGATTAACCGGGTCGCAACGCAGTTGGAGCTGACTCGTCAGACGCGTCAATAAAAATATTCATTGGCTCGCACTCTATTTAACAGTTGATGAGACAACCCCTTATCAGGGATGTCCATCGTTTTATAAGAAATGTTCAACAGATTTACAGAAATGCAACGTTTTAGATTCGCATCGGTATACTTGTATGTAACTGTACTCAATTAGTATCTCAAGTCAAAAAACGAATGTTATGTTAAAATACTTCTGACATCTATTCCATTTAACAAGCTTTTCTTACCTACTGTTTTTTTAATAAGGAATTTATTCTGATTAGTTTTACTTCTGTTTAATTTTCACTTGTATTGTCAATATTCATTAGGAGTATATGTATGCTAAAGATCCTACTTAATTGGACAGCAATTGATAATTTTTTTATGTGTGACTTAAATGATATTGTAAGTATTGCAATTGTACACGCAAGAAAATTATAGCTAATATGCAGATATTTTGATTTAAATATTTAGCAGACATTATTTCAAATTAACTAGTTGGTGTCATCCCTATGATAAATTCGTCTTAACAAGCGGAGTCCTGATTGATGCAATGAAAAATGATGCGACAATGTTTTGAAAAATTGCGTTCTCGAGCGGGGCAGCTTTGTCGCGGAGCCCGAATGGCACTTTATTACTTGCATAATTTAATATGTCGTCTTGTACTGGACTGGCTCCGTGTGAATGCTTTGTCTGACCGCTTGATTACGGTGATGGCCGTCTGACGCTTTCGACGCGACATTGTAAGGAGTTTAATGGACAGCTCCCATTTTTCTACGTCTCATTCTTGGTACATTTATGTATGTCAATGACGCCACTGGGTTTCTTGTATTCGATTATTTATATAGACGTCTATTAGAATGAAACCTTTGTATAAATTTAAATAAAAAGCGTCAGTTCTAATACATTGTTTCCTGCGTGTGATAAAATTATATAATATTGATATGACTATTTTGGGGAAAACTTCACACACACACACCCAAATTGGCAGAGCCTGTGATTATGATGACTTTACAGCTAATGAACTGTATACTTAATAAACTGTACTTCTTACATAATTTTCTTAGTACATACTTATACAGACAATTTTTCATTCTCACACAGCAGAAATTTTCGTGTGCATTCATACAAATATTTTTTCTGGGGGAAATTGAACCCGCTGCCGATTGCTCATGACGTCCTTGAGGTCTTAGACCATTACTAAATATTGGATCAGCAAATGGACTAGTCAATATCGACCAAACTGGTATTTTATGTTTCCACATTCTACATAAAACTGATCTATCAATTCAACCAACATTTTTATCAATAATGTCATGACTATACAGTATCAAAATAAATCG
Source organism: Aspitha aspitha aspitha (assembly GCA_018246895.1). Taxonomy (NCBI): domain Eukaryota; kingdom Metazoa; phylum Arthropoda; class Insecta; order Lepidoptera; family Hesperiidae; genus Aspitha; species Aspitha aspitha. Next base: position 20,437 of record DWGJ01000270.1, read on the forward strand.
TTTCAGAGTATCTCGATGTTTGTTAGACGGGCCATGATTCCTTCCAATGCGATAACTCAATACCGTCGATTTATCTTCGCGGCGAAACTCGTTTCTTCCTCAATCTAGCTCAGTATCTACAGTAAGGTCAACGTGTTTTGTAACTAGACTGCTAGGCTGTTATTGTTTGTAAAATATGTGGGTATGTAGGAAATTAAGATATTAATCCTCAACGTATGATAATTATTTGTATCTTTCCATCGGGTATGCATTGTATACTAAGTTAACATTTATTACCTATTATATTAACTCGACCGTAACTCGCATTCGACATCTGTTTTGTAAAACGATTTGTAATTGTAACTAGTAACTGCAGCCCAGTGGTCGTTTCCTGCAACCTTCAAACTTTACTGCACGCACGTGCATTCCGATTTCATGTATTTATTTGCGTTCAATAAGGAAATACAATAAGTTGTGCTTTATTGCCATATTTACGAGGATCGGCAAGCTTTGGAGGAAACGTTGTGCTGCTCGTCTGTTTTTAGAGAGTTTCATAGACGTTTTAATGCAGCATTCAATAATAAAACAGTCGCATTTCTTGAGCGCTGCAGAAAATTGGAAATTTCTTTCCGTAAACGACGCTGTAATGGATTTCCGTCTTATGTATTTTCTTAGTTCAATTAATACACGTTAAAGTGACCTTTGTTATTGTTGTTTATATCAAACAACAATAACAAAGTTTTATTTATTGTATTGGTTCAGAAGTGTTAGATAAAATAACCATTTATTCAATGCAAGAAATAGATCAATTTCATTATAATAAGGAATATAATTTACACCATCTATAATAAGTTATGAGCATGTCTTTAAGAAATTACGAATATTATTTGTAATAGAAAAAAGTGTAATGACAATTGACAGAAAAGTCGGCTCATAAATAATGGTTATTACATTATATAGGGTCTTGACTGTACCGCTTTCAACTGTGGAGGGTTGCACAGGTCAGGCTATTCTGCCACATTTGGTGATCACCTTTACATTACTGAATGGTTGGCTGTAAAACATTGAATGCGTTATCGCCATATGCGTTCCCATCGCGCACGTGTAAGGAAGCCGCTTCATTTACTCGTCGCAAATCTGTGAGGCACATTTAGCCACGAACGAGTAGCTACATCGAAACCGCTGGAAAACAGTTTAGCGACACATGGCCAGTCACGATGCACTGATGATATTACTTTAGCAAGTTAAATTATACAGATGATACTGTAGGTAATGAAAAGCATGGACGCTAAACATTGTTGGTACTGTATAGGGATTAAATGTTGTTGATGATGCAGTGGGCTGTAAAAAGAATTAAAAGGAAAGGTAAACATTGTGAATTGAAAAATTAACAATGCAATCTTTGACGATATGCAATGATAAAGAAATACCTATTAAGATTTTAGTAGACACGACTTAAAAAAATTTAATTTGATAATAATGCATTCATGATGACGTTAATGTTATTAACCATTATTTTTATTATTAGTTGAATAACGGCGCCCAGGAGTAACAGTAATCTGTATATAATTTGAGCCAGATTCATCATGGATATTGGTTTTGGTACTTTATTTGCCGGAAATTAGTTGCACAAGTGTGTACATTCACTTCATAACTAATAAGTATTTGTTTTAACATGCTAGTACATCATTTTAAATTCATGTTCGTAATACTTTGGATACTTTTATAAATGTATATGGATGAAATAAGGATTATCGTTTACTGAATTTATTAATCTAAGTATAATTGCACCAAAAATGCACTTCTTTTATGGAGCGCTACCAAACGTTAGCTATCGGTGTGTATTGAGATATCATGTGTAAGAACGTAAAGATGTAGCTATTGTTCTGTATATCTTCAAAAATGGTTCATTAACATACGCAGGTGTGTCTACGTGGCGTAATATTCTTTGTAAATGAGTTACGTCGTTAACTTTTAAGACCAATTTGCTTGTTGTAAATTCTTTTCAAACTCAACCACCTGCATGTATTTATCTAATAGGTACGCATCGCATATATTCTTTGTTCACTGTAGAAACTTAAATTCCTTTAATGAATCATGGCGAACCTTTAATGGTCGGAAAAATACGAAAAATAAAGATATCATTTACATTTTTGGAAAATAGGTCCAGTCTATTAGTACTGAAGATCGCAGCAATTACGATGAAGTGTAGGTTAGGTATTACAAACACTTTGTTAAACAAAACACGCCTGGCGTTATGATCTCAAGAACGGGTGACCGCTAGTGGGAAACATTAATGAGCGTTTATTTACGAGCGCTTTAGAGTTCATGTTGTCCTTTTAGAACTTGTGACAATGAGTTGGGCCACTGTATATCCACAACTAGATGGGTTACCTGTACTCGTAGCTTCTTCATCCAGAAAGACTTTCTAATTGCAGCCCATTTTGCATACCTCCGTGCAACCCTTTTTTACATCATTATCATTTGCCTATTTGTTTGATTCCATAGTTGATTTTCGTATTGAAGCGTGTATAGCAAATTTACGCAAAAGTTGTAATGTATAGCATTGGCATGGCAATATCGCAGCGTAGATAAGTACGCCAGTTGTTACATGGGGTGAGGGGAAGGGTACTCGTGGCTATCTACGTAATGAGAGATTTTACGGGCCACAAATACCGATACTACCAATCTAAATCAGAACTCGAGTGCAGCCAGAGTATTTAGTAAACACTACCTGAATTCCAGCAATATGTGTTGACATTTTGTGATGTACTGATTTATTACGAACCCTTTTAGCTGGTTTGATTATCAAATTGCACACATTGTAGTCTTTAACGGTAGATGAAGAGGATCAGCTCATGCTATTGAAATAGCAGAATACGGAAGGATAAAATTCGTGCAGACATAATGATTGCATTTTTATTTTTTTTAAATTCAAACGTGAGAGTATAGACATAATTTTATTTATGGATGAAGATGTTGAAATGGTTTGCTCTTAAAATTCTATCGCATGTCGAAACCGGTTGATGGTGAATGATTTTGGCGAGGTTTTAGCAAAAGACGTGGTGAGAATAATGATCAATTCAATTACAAAAATTAATAGCCATGTGGGATATTGGTTAGTACAATACACAGGTGTCAATACTAATGTTTGCTAATATGTACATATTTATATTATACGACACAGAGATACTTCTATTCACATGTAATTAGTTCTGTATCGGAGACGACAGATGGGCAAGAGTGTAGAGTAGAGATAACGTGACAAATTGTGCCTATCTACGTAATGAAAAATTACTTTCGATTTAGTGCAGTGACGATCGATCAATGATATTTCATTATTATTCCAAACTACCGTAGTAGTAGTGGTAGTGATAGTATACTGGATTTTTAGTATTATTTTATTTCATATGAACATGAAAATCGATTTCATTTGAGTTTTTCTTTTTATACTACCTACTAGATGGGAATGCCCTACATATAACCTTGCCTACCATCTCATCTGATTATTATTGGTAAGCGCATCTTATTTAGCACACTTGCTTAGAAATTGCCTACTCACTTTTATAATAAACAATTTTGTGTTGTAAATATATGGATAAATAAACGCTGCAAAACCGACTGAGCGCAAACAATCATAGTCTCCATAAACGCTCATAGAATTTATAACCGAGTAGATGTTATGCTATTCTCTTACCTACAGCGTAAATGATATTCAATTCAATCAATATTCCGGAACTTGTGTGTGTCTGGTACGATGCAATATCACAGTACGACCCAAGGATAAAGGAATATATCAATGTATAGCCGGCGTCGAAGAGCTCGCCACTTTCGATCGACGACGTTTTAGTGATCATCAATCGCATATTTGCATTAGTGACCCACGCTACGTCTATACCGCTTCAGAAATATATGTAAATCTTGTGTTCAGGTGTGTAAGAGCGCGGTTTTGTATCTGAGACATTTATTTAGCTGTTACGATTTTAATTTATGTAAAGAGAGGAGCAAACTAACAGGCAGCAGTCACAAGTCGCAGGTATCTAGTTTCGAAACTTATTTCTAAAAATTTCCTTTGCATAGTTGTTCATATTTCTTCAAAGCAACGGTGCATCCTTTAGTGTATTTTCATTCACAGAATAATTATGGCCGACATATTAAGCTGACGAATATGTAGTTCCAAACTTCACAATGGTAGTAACGCTAACACCTGATAGTATCCTGCTGTTATGTGATCATAAATGAATAGAAATAAATACCGTTAGATGTACGAGTAGGTATTATAACCGTACATGTTGGATATTTGCCAATTGTCTGCCTAACTGTTGATTTATAGAAAAACGTGAAAAATAATATTAACCTAAATAAGATAAGATGTAATACCGAAACTGAACGTACTTCGTACCTTTATCTATTGAATTAATCATCTATATATATTACATGTTATAAGTAAGCACTCAATTCATGTTCATCAGGACTCAGCTCTGTTCGCCAAGTTAAGGTTATACAAACCGAACCCAAACACAGTTTTGCGGCTCCTAATCGACTTTGTACTTACTGTGGCATGCTGTTACGGACTGTTAATAAATGAGATGTACGAGTACATACATCTATCTCATTTGCTGAAACAAGTGGAAAATATACGTAAAAATGAACCGTGAAGCACTATTTTAGCATGTCTGCAGGAGTCATGCAGCCCTGGGAAATGCTAAGTGGTAATGCGCATGAGCCGCACACGTGTGTCGACGGCGGCGGCGGCGGCGCGCGCAGCTGCGTGCACGTGCGTGGCGGTGATTTGTGGCCGGCCAGGTAACGCGGACTGAATTTTTCGACTTCATCACTCTGCTAAAAACACTGATGTTGACATATTGGACCGTTCTTTACTTTGATTTTAAACATTGAGGCAAACCGATTAGGATCGATTGTTACTACTCATTGTATACTATGTTTTGCGCGTCCGCCATTTTCAACCAAACCCACATTATGTAAGTTTCTGTGTCAAATATTGGTAAGGTTAGGAAGGCACAGATCAATTCTAGGGTATTTGTGGTATTGAAAATTGTTACACGACTAATATTTATTTTTCTGTACGAGTAAATGCTTGAAATCAAGTGTCAGTTTTCATATCGATCGAATTTATGATCGGTATTAAATTTTAGTTCGGATTCTCTAATATATCGTTAAATTACATATTTGAAAACAAGCTTGAATATAGAAAAAAAAATTAAATGACAGAATGAAATTTTTAACTACAGGGTTACACAGACAAATAGAACAATATATATTTGATATTTCCCCAGAATTATCGGAGAACTTATTTCTCATTCCAGTAATGAATGACGAAACGCATATTGCTGCCAGCTGTAAATGTACAATTAGTTAAATACCTTTACCCGATTAGCATTTATTACAGTAATTGTAAAACATTTACAACATTTCCCACGTGTTTTCTTGGCAGTACCTATAGTAAAAATAATGAGTCTTTCTTTTGAAAACAAATGTAACTGGGTTTCTCACGTCCATATGGACTGCAGGATTTTGGGCAATCAAGTCGCTGGATGAATCTGCTTTGCAGATGTCGGCTTCTCAATGTTTCGAGTTCCAGAAATATCGAAATGTAACCTTACGTGAAGTACACTCACAGTTGACGACGAATACTGTTCTGAAATGATAAAACATATATTATAATGAATATGGATATAAAACATTTTTATTTTCAACTGTACACAAAATGCTGTTAATGTCCATTAAAATCATTCATGTAGAGCTGAGCTCTTTTGAAAATGAACCGCATATAAAATTGTGTGAACCAAAAATATCTTTATTTATTAAATATTTTAATAGTATCAGGCTAATTATGAACAATATTTTGGTAGCGTTTCAAATATTTAGTGTCGATTTCAATTAATGTCACGTTCGGGTGACTACAGCTCTATATTGAATTAGGTCAAATCAAGAACTGGGTCAACTGGCGTGACGTATCGTTTTCCAGCTTACCTCATCATGTAATTGGCAGTGATATTCACTAAGTGGACAGATACTACGAGCAAAACTGTAAATCATCTAGTTATAACTAGCAATTTTAAACTATGAAAATGCTTTTTTTATATATTCTATTGTAAATTTCGAACTCCAAAAAATATTGTATTATAAATTCAAATAATACAAGCAAAACTATAACAAATTTATTTTACAGAAATGAAATTTTACAAAGAATAAAACGCAAAAACTTCTATTGGTTTGCAATCTGCATCACACTTCTTATCTGTGAAAATGTCAAGTAGTGGCAATAGATTGTTGTCGGCGTAACTTCACTGTTATGTTTTTTGTTATGTGAAGTACAAAACATATGTTTATTTGAATTTTGTTTTGCTTATTTTCCGTGTGTCTACACACAGTTGTTTTGATCGCAGCACAGCTGTGAATACTGATTCATCACACTCATCTAGACTGCGTATTATCCTTTTTAACAAATCCAACAATGAAACGGTGATTTAGAGTCGTTAGAGTAGTTTAGTTATATCAGGACGTGTGATTTGAATACCGATCGCTTTGGAGGCTTCGTCTAAAAATAATGGCATTATGATGTGATATCCGGCGGACGATGCCGTAGCGTGTCCTGTTTGCATATGAGGGATGTGGTTTGCAATTTTAATTGGCGGCGACACTTGTTCTATATCTTGCATCTAAATTTATTCTATGATGTATGCTCGCATTTGAGCTATTGTACTCTTTGAGACACCTTCTAGAATTGTTGAATACTAATATGGTCGATCATACGAAGTATGAAGCATTTGTTTTTTTCAGATTAATGAGATGAATGTGAAATGTAATTACGGCTTAGTTTTTCGTCGGCTTTTTTAATGCTTTTAAGAGATTTGAAGAATAATACAAGAATTGTTAAATTTGGATAATTGATTAATCGTATTGTATTCAGTAAAGTATATTTACATAAACTATTTGTTGTTTTGAATGAGTTATTTGTGACAATAAAGAATGGGTAATAAGTACATATTATGGATCTATAACAAACAAATTTAATATTTTAGGTAAATAAGCAAAATTAACATTTCTTTAAAGTTAAATGTTATTAAAACTTTTTCTGTACAATCTTAAAACATCCCATATGTGGATAAGTAAATTATTTAATGTTTTTAGTTATCACAGGTAGTAACGTAGAAGTTCAATTTTTCTTGCGATGGTCCACGTGTTTCGGTTGCAGTAACCGCTTAACGCCAGCCGCTTTCAGACTGCACTGAAAACATTTTTGTATCTGTTCTCAATCAAAGGCGTGCTGTAAACAGGTCGTTAATCGGATGCGAACGCGAGTGCGAATGCGTTTATCGCCACATGGTCGCGCGGCAATCTGCGTCGCACGTGGCGCGAACAACGTGTCGCTGTCGTATCGTTGAATGGAACTCTGTATCGCCGCCACATTTGATGAGCACATGCCTACTTGAGACATGACCACACTCATCCTCTGTACTCCTTTATTTCTACATATTTAGGTACTGTTTTGTGTTGTAAAAGGCGAATGTAACGCAGCCTCACGTCGCGACTCTACTACTAGAAATCGCAGGACAGCGCAATCGCAACCCAGTGATTAATTAAAGCAGCGAACGAACTGGCGACAGGCGATTGCGATAATATTGAATATGAATTTTTCTTTACCAAAATTGTCGAATCATCGAATATTCTGAATGAAATATTATTCATAATGATGTCAGTAAGAAAACATCAAGATATGTATTTAGATAATATGATTTACAAAATGGACACTTATTTTTTTTCCCTTTGGTAAAATATAGACAATAGGATAATACTTTTTAATGCACCATAGTTTGGTTTAATTAATTATTATGCAATTTAAATAGAAGTATCTATCATTTCATTATTCTGCTGCCTTTGTGTCTAAATCTTTAGCGCAAATCGTGTTTCACAGTTAAATGGAGCTAATGACAGATGATCCGGTTATATTAGCACAGCATAACAGATTACATTATATAGTTGATTTGAGATATTACTTAAACTAATGCTATTAAGAGTTATCTTTTTATTTATGAGAAAGTGACATTTATTTGTAAATGTTATACTACATAGCAAGCACTTAAGATATAACTGAGATTTAGCTATTGAACTTAAAATTCTGGACATCTGCTGACTTTGACTCATACGAGTATATTATGATATGGAATCGACAAAACATATTATGAATTTTAATTATGTCATAGAGTTTCACCTGAAAAAATAAATAGGGGTCCGTCAAAAAAGTTGCAAATTTATTGTCTTATTTATAAATTTTTGTGTTGTTGAGTTATTATTATGTATGACTCACAATCTCTTTGTTTAATTTTTACGTTAATGATGGTTGAAAGTGGCATTCCATTGTATTATAACTTCGTGGCTACAGTGGATATAGGATAAGGTACACCTATACAACCAGTGCAACCTATTTGCGTAGTTAGTTATTGACAAATATAATATGGGGTGTGAAGAGCGTGGGAGTGGCGGTGCTTATTAATGATCTCATTGGAATATTACATTCAGTGCAATTGCCGTCATCAGCTCCACGTCAATGGCGCGACGAGGGTCGAATTTTAGATAACGCACGCGCCGCCGGCATCTCCATGTGTTCATATTCTTTTCGTACATAAATACATACAGTTGTCGTATAATTCTCAAATTTCATTTAGACATTTTTGTGAATTTTCTTACTTTTTGCGAAAAATAATAGATTTTCTGATGCAGACAATCAAGGTGTGGAACTTTTAGTGGACTATGTCTATTTTCCCCAATACGTATAATTTATCAATACAAGTTTGTGATTTTTCAAAACATGTGTAAAGCACTTCTTAGGCAAGTCACCGACGATATTTTGTAATGAGAATGAAATATTATGTTATGTGTATTTTCATACTGTTTGTTAAAACCTTATTTCGTGAAAACAAGCAAACTACAAAATTTAATCATCACATAAAGGTTGTTATTATTAGTACAGATTATTGTTTTATTTGTGCTGTGTCATGGCTTTGACACGTTCATCGGGATTTTTATTTCTTGTGCGCTTGTACTCGTACTCAGGCGTCAAATTGACACTTGATAATTTTCTCTTTTATGAATAGTATGTATGTATCACTGTTTTCCAGCAAAACAGCTTATTTTTTGTTTCGGAATTTGTAAAAAAGACTAATAGAGACGCACGAGTAGAGTTAAAATAGCCATCTCTTTGTAGTGCCCGTTTGGACAACTCAGCTGTCAACTCAGCGCTTGACAGCTGACAATGAGCAAGAGCCGCCATCTTTCGCAACGGTCTCGGTCTGTAACAGAATTTAAATTTAAAAATTTTACAAAACTTAAATTTGTAAAAAAATAGTGGGAAAGTTGAGAAAGTGAACATTTACCTACATCATTATCACAGTAAATTATATGAAAAATTCTAATCATATTTTTAGATTTAATTTTAATATTAGGCGAAGACTTAAAGTGACTATAATACTTTATTTAGGTTACCTACATCATGTATGTACGAGTATGTACTTAGTACACTGAAGTACCAGCGTCGCCTCGCTGCGTAGGTACATACTTATATATAAATGGAATCCATTGTTTATAATTTCAAATGTTATTTATCGACAGCGGAGTACGTTGGTTAATGACATTCATCACAGCGGGTGACGCAATGCCGCATGCCAAATGAACGATCCTCGTTCTATTGTCGTCTAATGTCGATATGTAAAACAGAACACGTGCTTCCGGAACCAATGCGCCTTTTGCCGAAACGTCGCTACTGTAAACATTTCGCTCGGCCCGATAAATATGAAACTACGCTTTAACATAACGCTGTTCACAATTCAACGCGTATTTATTTCTCTCCGGACTTCGCGATATGTGGTGTGGATTGTGAATTCAAGCAGGTGGTGACATTAAATCACTTTTTAGATAAAACTTTCCGGGTCAATGTTCAGAGAAATAGCTCGGTAGCGTATAAACGCTTTGTTTTTCAGAATTTAGTAGGAAAGATTATTGAGATTAAGATTATGCAATATTGCTTGTCATATTAGTTACATTTAAAACATATCGGACTCAATATTATACGAACTTCGTAATGTTTTGTATGACGAATACCTGATTAATAGGTATGATAATTTTGTGCATGATTTACACAGTAGTTAAACGGGCCCTTTATGTGGTTGTAAATGGTAATATAAATAGTTTATCTGGTTACTGTTAGTGCTGTCAGTGCCATGTGCATGAAGACGCGCAGGCATCTCACACCATCAGTGTTATAAACATTCCTGTTCCTTGTTTTAGCGGACGCAACTGTATTGATTACTCGAACAGGCATCTGTGATATGATGTAGGGTATGAAGGTTAATTGTAATTTGATAATTTTTTCCATCGTCGGAGTAACAAATGCATCCATAGTTACTACGTGCTATTGAATTGCGACTAATTATCAATTGATATCTGCATCCGATCTACCTACAAGATTAGCAGGAGTAAATAATATTCTGTTATAAAGATTCAGCTAGTCTCAATCAGCAGTAGGTACCTACTATGTTTATAAAAATTACCAAGTAGAATATGACATAAACGCAGCATTCGAATTTTGTATTAGCGGTAGGTACAATGCGGTTAGACAGTTGTTTTGACACGGCCAGCTGGGCGGTAGAACGGATTTGCAATTTGATAAAGGAACGCCGTGGCCCCAACCTCCGACCTGCGCATTCGTCATTTATCACAATATTTATAAAGGCATTCTCTCGTAGCTTGAATTAATTCTCAACATTTTGCTTTGCTTTCAGTACCTATATGGATAATTTTAAAAAGTATCAATGTTCTTGTAGTGAATTTAAATATCTAGTTTCTACGTGATTCGGAATGTCGACGTAAAAATTTTACCTTAGATGTCGTGTTTATGAATACAAAATATAACTCATGGTATTCTATATTTATCATCAATAATCAGATAATCGTGGAGTTATGTATGATCGTGGCAAAAATGTTGTCCTGTTAGTTATTCTGTGTAACGATTCTGAGTTTTTAATGTTTCAAACGCCAAACGCGAATGTAAGTTGCTATCTCATTGGCGTATCGAATGTCAAATTTTGTATTTCGTACTCGTAACAGTCTTGAAACAACCAATCACATGTGATAATGCTGTCACTGACAAGTACCAGTTGACATTCGATGCTCGCCATTGAGCGCGTAAAAACTTGTAATCGCAAAAATTAATTTCCCATCACTGGCACCAGTTGGCGCTGTTTCAATTCCATACAAATTGTAGTTTACGCTGACGCGATCGAGCCGGTATGAAAAACTCTGAATAGGCACACTGAACTGGTGACGTCGACAAGGAATGCAGCTGTGTAGTCCGCGGGCACGACGTCCGAGGATCGTGACGGCTGCAATCCGTGCGCTCCTCGTCGTGACCATCGCACGTGGCCGCCTGGCCGCGCGGCGTCGCCAGCTGCGGCCTGCCTGTCAGACCATGTTTGTTGTTATTGGAATTACAACGTCAATGCGATACATAACTTTACTTAAATTAGGATTGAAAGACATAGTTTCAAAAATAATTATTGTTAATACCTAGCTTTGAATTGAACTCGATACAAGCAAGTATAGAATAATATTTTGATGGCATATACCTACAATACTTAGTAAGTACTTAGCAAGTGAAGTCGGCAATACATTTTTATTAGTCCTTGGTAAATAAGTAAATAAGATTTTTAAAGGATCTTTTATACAGCAACATAAGATTTTATTTAAATAGAAAAATCGTAATGTTCATTCACTGTAAATCGGAATTTTGCAATTAGGCACCGAATGAGTAATTGCTGAGACCACGAGCTACATAATACATACATGCGATACCGGTTTGTGGACTGAACTCAACGCTGACTTGGCAATGAACCTATAACTATTAACTTTGACAGCGCCTTGTTCAAGTCAACGAAATGATCGTGCGACTATTATGCTCTTGATATAACGATATTTTAGAAAATCAGTAACTTAGGGCCGCTTTCCTGAAATCTATGAAATCAAAGAATTTGTGACATAGGTACGCAAGCGACAGGAAACAGTCCCTTACTGTCATTCAGATTTTCCTTGGGTAAACAAAGTGCGTGCATTAGATGTGTAACGTGTTCAATTGGATGACAGTTTGGGTAACACAGAGAGAGGAACTCACGGCACCTGTATGTATATGTATGTATATTGAAACCATTCGTGAGGACGAGGAATTAATTGTTCCAATGTTATTGCCAAAAGTCAATCAATTTAAATATTATAAATAGCTCACAGAACACGTGTTCAATAACAATGCACTGACAATGACGGTGCTGTGATTGTTATGTCTGGCAGCGATCACCGAATCACCTGCCTGACCTCATGAAACCGCCAAGTTAATCATATTCCACGATGTTTAGCTCGTAAAAACTTGCAACAACGTGCTCTGTCACACAAAGCGTAATTTATGAAGCGGTCGGATTTTAAATACTTCACAACTTACAACCTAACTTTTGCTTCAATGTAAATCTCCACATACAAATATGCTCCTTACAGTACTGACTATAAGTCATCTGTTTGTACGTGAAAAATATTTAAAGTTTCTCGAAGATTGACAATGACATACTTATTTCGAATAAGTTTGATGGTTATTTTATAACCGCCTTCTAATTACGAGGTTTCCTCTCGCTCGAGTACTAGGCCAGATCGATTGTTTGTAGGCACGTTGAGACTCGTGCTTGTAAAAACTTTATGACTGCTCGTTAAATAACCCTTTGTTGTGGAATTTGTTTCGCGTGTGGTTTGTTTGAGGTCGTTAGAAACGACTTAAAGCTTCTTTACTAAATTTTATGGAATTCTCTTCTTTACTAAATAAAATGGAAGCGCATTTTTTGTTACCGAGCAACAACATTCCGTTGTTATATAATATTAAACGTTTTCAGTCTGACAATGAGTCGGTACCTAATCAGTTTCCTAAGACGCATTTTTCAATTTGCTGCTCAATGTTATCTATACATTGATTTTGCATTGCAATTGGTGCTTCATAATGTTACGTTCATATTTGTCGAAGAATACTGGCCACCTGAGCAGACTGGCTGGATGATGTGATGGAACGTGGGGTAGAGGAGAAAAACAGATGAAGAAACAAATGAAGAGCATTATTGCAAAGGATGGAAACGAAATGTGAAAAATTGATAAAGTGATGTGAAATTATGAAGTATTTGTGGACCTTCGACACACCTTTCTGAGCGATGTTTCAATAATGTGACATTTGAATATCAATTTCATTTCTCCGTTTTACATCGCGTGCTTTCAGTGGCTACATTCCTACATTATTAAGATAATCTCTGTTATTAAAATAGATGTAGATTATTTATTGTGTTACATTTTACGCGCGACGTCGCATGTCTTTATAACACTACAACTGCAAGCAGTTTAAAATTCAATAATATTTTGTCGTAAATATTTGATTTTACGAGCGGCATTCCCGACACATGTCAAGCAAATTGTTGACACTTCCAAATGTGTCAAAGCTATTTAAATCTTTTATTTACAACATTTCACTTAGAGCGACCGTGTAATTTGCTTGCCGGTTTTGGAGTTAGGGTCTAATTATTTTTATGACTACCAGTCGTAGTCATAAAATAAATAATATTAATTGGTAGCGTTATCACGGAACAAAAACAAACACGAACCTTCTTTGGTTATGAGTATTTCAAATAATAAAAAAGTTATTTTGGTTGATAGTCTTATAACTTCAGATGTATTCATGAAGCATTAAGTATTCAAGTAGGTTATCTGTTAACCTATTACCTACTTTAAAATGATATTTTTTTAATCCACTTTAAATTTCATTTTCCCATAGCGCCTAATAAATTTTTGTACTTTAATAACAAATATGTACAAACATTTTAAAAATCGTCTTATTTTCACGTTTTAAAACGTAACATTATTTATTAATCTAATTTTATTGAATATGACTTTTATCTGGTATAATTAATAGCATACTTTTGTATATCAGATTGCTTTTCTAAATATTAATAACGTGACAAAAAATCTAAAGAATTCAAATTATAATAAATTGTAAACTGGAATATAAAATAGTGGCCACAAGAATATTTGTAGAAAACCAGCCAAGTATCTTATTTGTTGTTTGCCTTCTGCTATAGGGTTGGGAAAAATATGTTTATCAGATATTATAATATTTTCTATATATTTGGCTAAATTACACTGGGTCAATACGGTCAGCACGTGACATGTACATGTTGGCAGCCGATATGATTAAGGTTTGTTGACATGTTTTTGATTTTCACGCAGGTCTGCGACATGCAATAATAATAATATTTGACAAGTTCTAATAGTACTAGTACTGAGGAAGTGCTTGATATTTAAACTTTGTGAAGATGGAAGTACATTGGAAGTGGACTATAGGATGTTGTGGTAGTACTGTCTATCCCTAGGGAGAAGTAGTTACAGTTGTGTATTCTGTTTTTTCGCAAATATCGCAAATATCTCGCGACCCATTGCTCTTAGGTCAATGAAGGTCATTATAAAATTGTATGTCGTGAAATTATCTATAAAACATCTCTAGCATTTTTTTATAAAATTAACCGTTAAAAAATACAACAATATTTATGATCTCAATTCAACCCTAGAAAGGAGTTCCGCGTGACGACGTCAGTACTGGTTGACCGAGATCGGCTGCGAGCAGGTGCAAGGCCATTGCTGGAAGAGGAAACACGCGTCCTGCTTGCCGGCTCCTATGACTTTATAAGTGTATTAGATGATTTGTGATTTTGTTATGTGAAAATAATAACAAACAGGTAGACATCGAGCGCACGTGGCCGCTTCTGCCCTTCATGAGCAAACTACCTCGGACAGAACTATAGGATCTACGAGTAATCTCAGTCAGATAGACAGTCAGTGTAAATCATTAATCTCTAGCAACCCGTATAGGCGTCACTGTATAATCAAAAAGGTATACGCTTATCTGTTTTTTTAACGAAACTGTATTGCAATTTTGTACATCAGATATAACAATATCTGATGTACAATATATCGCTGCTTTTCATGAATACTCGCACAACTCAAAATTTTGAAAATACCAGTTTATAACACAAATAAATCCAA
>DWGJ01000271.1:0-35426 GCA_018246895.1 Aspitha aspitha aspitha
GGCCGAGCGGTCTAAGGCGCTGGTTTAAGGCACCAGTCTCTTCGGAGGCGTGGGTTCGAATCCCATCGCTGCCATTACTTGTAGTATGAACAAATATTTTGTAAACATGTCGGACTATTTTATCTTCTTTATACAAAACATATTTTCTGCTTGTATAAATATTGTTGTAGAACTATATAATAAAAAAATTCCGGGGGGCAAGTGATTTCACATAATGAATAACTGAATAAGAATAACAATCAATATGTTATTATTTGGTATTCACATAAATTTATAATAACAACAACATATGACAACAAACTTATAACAACAAACCTATAACAACATAATCAAACCTTGTTGATCTGACAATTTCTGAAGATCAATGCGACGCAACTCGGAGTAGAAGAGAACTTAAAGTAACAAGAATTAGGAGTAGCACAAGCAGGAAATTAAGAAATCTTGAATAACTTAGAGACGGATTCGAAATTTTGACTACGGAAGTAGAAAGCAACATAACTGATAATAATAATACTACTAAAATTAAAAATGGCGGCCATCCCTAGTTGGTCATAATTTTTAATAAAACATATATATTGTACTCCGAATTCTTAAGCGAACTCTAGATTTTAACGATTATTGAATATATTAATAACGAATGTATCTATGTAGTATTTAAAAAAAACCACATTCCGTGCATTTTAATGAGCTAAGACATTTGTTTTCGATATTTTAAAGGGCACATTGTATAAAGATCTTTTTACATAACTTTGATAAGTTCGGATTTAATAATTCTCTAAAAACACTTAAAACTCCAAGCCCCTGAGAAAGATGTCTATAATGAACATTGAAACTATTGTAACTAAACGCGTGAGACATCAATCATTATCAAATATCCGATTTATTTTTTCTAATCTGCTGCGAACACATGGTATGAATTGAATTTAATTCAGTAACGCCTTTATGAATACGGGTAGGGTTGTCATCTTTAATATTTCCGATTTTAAAGTTATACTTAATTATCAGTTTGCTATTATGAATTTGAGTAATGTTTACTGGTTAAAATCTACGATGGGTAAATATGCAGATATTGCATATAAGAACTGTTACTTTCATTGGAAGTGGATCGAATAATTTCAACTGAAGCGAAGATACTATGACTTTAAATGAAAAATTAATGTAATTCTCTTATTGCTTAGTATTTCTTGCGGAGCATAGATCTTACATCTTACAACTTATCTAATCTCACTCTGCCAACCCTGTTCCCCGTGCGATACCACTTGTGGCGGCGAACAGGTGCGTCTGCCATTTATGCGAGGCACGCGGCGCGGGCGAGTCGACTCGGGAACGATCGATAAAATCGCGACATCGAACCTCGGAACAACCCCGTCCTGATAATGGAGCGCTAAACAAAAATAAAATCAAAACATTCACCTTCAAACGAGGAAGACTCACCTTTGAGATTGCAACGTGAAATTGACTTTCGCTACATTTTATTTATTAATTTTGTAAGTGGTAAATAGTGGTCGAATGTGAAAACAAACTAAACATTGAAAATGAACCGTTCGTGCATTTGAATGTTCGCGCGCTTTTCCACCACCGATACATTGGTAAGATACATATTTTTTATATATAGATACATACCTATATGTTATTATTAGATATTGTAATTCTTTCTGTGATAAGTTGGGACTCGTTTCATGAGAAACTGCTTCCTTACGACGGTGAATATACGAGTATATGTTTTTTAAAAAAAGTATACAATTGTCTCATTAACATACGCAATAGAACAAAACAAGAAGAGAAATGTTGTGCAGTGCATTTTGAACTGTGTTATGACAATTGAGATTTCTTTTTCATGCTTATTAGGAATATTAATGAAGCAATTGTTTTAAATCATGCCGTAAGAAAGTGATTGTAACCTTTACAATGGCCGATCATAAATTATGTGGGGATATTGAAAACGAATAATGATTTTTTATTAATAATAATAATGTATAAATGTTACATATTATTATGAATCATGATTATATCTACACCTGAACACCATAACCGATAAGCAATGTGTCCTTATAAAATGTCTTTAAAAGGTTTAGTTTTAAATTAGTTATCTACTAATGTCAAAGAATTCTTTTTTATTATGCTCGAATTTCGACCAGTAGGCGACCACTAGTATATATAAATATATAAAGTGTGCGTAGAATAATTCTCTCAATGATGACTCAATAATAATAACGCAAAATATCTTCATTATTCAGTTACAAAATAAATGATCAGCTAATATGAATTAGGTCATACATATTTTGCATAATGTATGCAAATGTTTGCATAATTATTAGGGTATAAATATATGGATAAAATAATATATGAAAATATGTTAAATAGCAATAAATGTGTAAATGATGGTGCGTTTTCAAATTTGGAAAAAATTAATAATTCTCAAATTGAACTTTATACTGTAGCAGAATAATAAACAGTTTTGAGGAAGTTTTACAATTGATTCCCATAAATCTTCATTAATATCTGCCTGTAATAGGAACGGTCCCATTCACTTTACAACCACATCGAAGAAGGTGCGCTTCCGATAATATTGTTCCGGTAGTTTCCCACACGACGCGGCAAAAAGAACTCCTCTCGATAATAACCACAGATAATTGACGCGCCATACAATATACACAACAATAGTTGAACACGTGGAATTGTTCGTGGGTATTTAGATAACATTGCATATAGCTATTATAAGTATTAAGTTGTTTTCAGTTATAAAAGCTTTTCCCGGTTGTGCGGAAAAGCGACCTCGTGTAGATCCCCGCACGCTATCCATAAGCCACGTGCGTGTGACTCGCATGAATAGGAATAAATATAAGAATCAATAGAAATAGTAATATCTACGAAACGATAGAATAGGATTGCCTATCAGGGTTTGGTATTAAGGGACTCAAATCGAATTTGCTAATGCCATAGAGATTACAATTTGCAAAGTGCATACATAGCTATTCTTTTCAAATGTTATTAAGAATTCTGGCAAAACTTACATACCCATAAAGATATAGTGGAAATCGTATAGAAATAATACTTTTGAATGAACTTTCTAAATGTGCGTACAGACATTAAGACGGTTGTTTTATATACATATACTTGTTTTATAAACGTATAAGGAATATAAAAAGATAATAGCCGATAGTGCCTGGATTATGTATACGTCAGTGGTTTCAACTGGTATTAATGGGGTTGACTAGCTTAATAGAAATCTTAAAAAAATAACACTGGAAGTCGGAATTTTAAATATCATAATCGTAGGTCGATAACAATATGTACTGAAAATTTATAACGAAGTGAATCATCACAAAGAAAATGTCAAAAAAGCAGGATATCGCGAATTGTGGCGATATTTGTGGGAAACCCTTCTTCAGCAGTGGACATAGTTGGGCTAAAATAAGGATGGTTATCTACATTGTGTCTTCAGCCCAATTAAAATAAGACAACTGATATTCTAAACAAATATACCTACAAGCATATTATTTATGTCCCTATTATAATACGTAACTTACAAAGGTGTATTATTCACATGCTCACAATGCGATACAGATGTAGAGTGAAGTGTCATAAACAATAAAAATGTATAACGTTCATTACTTTAATGTATAATAGATGCTACGTTATCTATTACTGTGATATATACAACGTATAATGAATAAAACAATGTAAAATTGAACCTTGGACCTGAAACATTCGCTGCGACTGAAGTCGACTAGAATGTCGTGTCTTGACGCTGTCGTTGTTGGCGCTTTCCTGTTGAAACGTAAACACTGTTACCTCTCTTAAACACCACTATCTTTTAAAATCTCAACACATCCGGTAGTTAGCAAAAGTATAGCTATAGTCACACCTCCATAGCAATTACAAGCACACCTTGACTGTTGTTATTATCTCTGTAATTATTATATGTACCTACACGCAAAAATATAGAGAAAATCTCAATAAAGTTTGCCTACATATATTTTTATGTAGCTCTTTTTGAAGTTTCTGTAGTTATAGTACCTATATAATACAACTCAATTCGGCCCTAAGCCTTCTGAATCCAGCGGTTTCCCGCTGTCTTCCCCAGGTTATCAGGCAATAACAAATAACAATTGCACTGTACAATTAAACGTTGGTGACAGATATTTTCTAAGATCTTAGCTGCAACAGACATATCAACAGCAACAATTATAATATAATATTGTAATTTACAACAGTTAACAAAAAAACTCTTATGGCATTCGCAATAAAGTATTGTCTGATAGTGTAGTGATGGTACAGAGTAGCGTAACGCCTTCCACTTCGGTAGGCGGCGCGAGATTCAATGTGGTCGATATAACGATTAAATTAAACTCCTCCTACATTGACCAAAACCAAGCTTTTTTTTCTTAATTCATCCCCTTTTGCTGATCTTGTTTTATAAAACCTTTTGCCATAGCTATTCGTAAATCACGTAGATTTCTTCCGTTCTGTTTGATCAGAAAATCTGGGCGGTGGAGGCAAGTACAGCCACAGGTCGTTTATGAAATGGAATGACCATAAACACATAACCGTCAAACACTTGATCTACATCTCGTACATCGCGTGTAAGTTTTCCGTTACTCTGTGCCTGACTCGTTCCGTTACCGAATTGGCCATATAGCCAAGCAGTAGGTACCAAATATAACGGATGCGCTTGCGCGTGGTCCGTTTTAATTATTTTATGGTTTTAAATAGACGTGTTGTATATAACGGCCTGCTTTATATTGATGGTTATCACGTAAGGGATTTTGGTTTTTAATTTTACAGAATATGCAAAATATTGATTTGAACTGTTACATACATATAACTAATACATGTAACTACGGCCCTAATCATCTCATTCGGGGAAGGCGGCCCTGTTTTTTAAATTTTAAATTAGTACCTATTTATATTTTACTAGCTGTGCTCGCGGCTTCGCCCGCGTGGCAATCAATATTTTCCCGTTTTTGCAACGTTCGTCATTACTACTCCACTCCTATTAGTCATAGCGTGATGTTATATAACCTTCCTCAATAATTTGACTATTCAACACAAATATAATTTTTCAATTCGAACCAGTAGTTCCTGAGATTAGTGCGTTCAACAAAACAAACTCTTCTGCTTTATATGTAATATGCGTTGCTCTGCTAAAGCTCGGTCTGAACTGGCATAAAGAAAAAAATTACCGGCGTAATTATGGCATACGTTATGTGTATTTCTAATAAAATTTACAATCTACGTAATGAGCTGGTAAAATTGCATAGCATTTATGTATGTTTTACACCATTTTTTCCCATTGCACGCCGAGAAGGATTACCCACTATTATACAATTATGCCTACTCGATATAATTAATTATCACCGTTCATTTGAACGTAAAAAATATCTCATATCGATCTGTGGCCAATAATTTTCAGAGAAACCTTCCTCCCATTAGTCAATAAACTGTTTAATGACATTATTACAACGAGAATGCGCTATTATCTGTGAACTATACGACAAAATATCGCATACTTAACTCTTGCACTGCTCTGTGCGGACTGTAAATTAATATAAAACGCAAGGTTTTTAGATTGAAACTAATATGTTATGTAAGTAGTATATACTTAAGCTTAGTATCGTGAAATTAGTTTATTGTCTTCACAAAAATATTTTTTTGTGAACGTATTGGGACATGTAATGTGACCGTATGTGCCGTATTGTGACCATACATTTGTTTTTTCAAAGCAGTTGTCACTTAACAATAATTTGAATTTTATTAATTGCATTTACCGAATAGATCTAAGTAGATATAATATCAGAACAACGTAAAGACATCACAAATGCGCAAGGCACATGCATTAATTCATTTCACTGCAGACTAATCTTAATTATTCGCTTCATATCTCTGCATTTCATAATGAATTATTAATTCAATAACGGTAACCATTCCTATTGATTCGTGGAAGGTTAAGATGCGCATCGTATGAGCAATTGTTATGCATGAGTGGGTTAAAATGAATTTAATAGTTGATGAGTTTAAAGTTAGTTTCCGCACTCATATTGTACTGCGTAACGCTTTTAAAAAATATGGCCGATATTCGTTGTCGATTAGTTATTGCAAAGCACTCTTAAAGCGCGACAACGCTAAGCCACTCAGCTATCTTTCAAGGATGAACACTAATCGCAATTCTTCTGGTTCCTGTTGTATTATAATTAATAATATCTATTACAATATTTAAGGCAAAGTCATAGATAAAATACAAAGAGGTCACAGACAAAAAGAGAAATATCCCTTGGATTATTACAAGATATGAAATGAAAAAATTAATCCCTTAGAAGGCGGTTGCAGATTTCCATGGGCCGTTGCGGCCACTTGTGGCTGCTGCCTGCTCGTTTGCTACTCTCTTCAAATAATAAAAATCAATAGTACAATGTAAGCTTGTGACTTAGTAGCAGAAGCAGGTGAATTTGTGATAAATTCTCAAGTAATAATATATTTATGTACAGAAGCATTTCTGAACAAATAGCGATCAATAAGCAGTATAAATAGTAATGACTACCAATACAACTTATAAGTAATAGCTAAGGCAAGAACTAGAGTTTAGCCGGCATTTCATTTGAGATAGGCTATTTCCATGATATATGGGCCTTTCTTATCTATTTCTATCAATCTCCACGTGTATTCAGTTCAACAGATAACTAACAATTGATTACATCGATTACGTACCTACCTACAGTATAATCTTGTAATGGTTTATAGGGATATGTCAGTAACAATTGTAAATTTGTTAAATATCTGAGTAGTGATATATAATATCCACACCTACTTATACATACGTTTATTTGGAATTCTTTTCAACTTTTCATTTGTTTTCGGGGTTTAAGGGGTTCTATGTGTATATGACGTATCTAAGTTAATGTAATCAGTAAAGATTTAATGTAACCAATAAAATTCAAGTAGATCGCTCAATTCTCTGCGTTTCTTAACTTTGGATATCAATTTAGAAGCACGTATATACATATATTTTAAAACAATGATGGCAATAAACATGGCACATAGCTTCGTTCGCGTTCCTGTTATTATAGACATACATACATATATGATTTGTAAAATCAAAAGAACAATCTAGAAAGCTATGTGTATGTAGGTACTTGTTTGTTATAACTAAGCAATATCGTTATGATATTATTATTTGTAACCGCAGCACTAAATAAACAACAATAAAGATTTCAAACAATAAACAGCTAATGTATTTAACTGGCAATACTGTTGTGGCCTCACGTTCCAATGTTGGTAACACTGACTAAAGTCGTAATTTTAAACCGAGACCACGTCTTGCATAATCTCATGTATTGTTAAAACAAAGATTGTTAAAACTAACACAAAAATATGGAACCTTTTTTCAAGTGACTATTTTAAAAAAGACTGATTACAAATATGTATTTGACTAACCTACGAATACCTAAACTCTTGTATTGTGAATATTTGATATACTTTATTAAGCTCCTTCTTTGCTTCTATCATGATTGGGTATTTAAATGTGGCTTTCAAGCCTAGTTAGATAGTAATAAACATCAAACATGTTCACTGAGATTGCCCGTTAATTTTATGATTCTACCTGGATTGAAGAATTAAAAGTGGCATGTATGCAGCAGTTACAGGTAGTTCCATTGTTTAATAATAATAGCTAACAAGTCTCCTTTTAAGTCATCAAAATATAACTGCTCCGTTAAATTAATTTGCTCACGAATGTGGAAAGAACTGCGACCAAAACGACCGAAGTGACCGAACAATGCACGCTCGTAGTCATGCAAAGGAAAGTCGGTCGTTCACCATACAATGACTTATCACGATTTCAGAATTTGACAAGTGTCTCAAACAGAAATGGAAAATTACTATTTGCGTCTAACTAAAAATAGATTAAATTCTTATTTAGCCTCAGTTTCTGAATTCTTTGTAGGTAGTTCCTAGTAAAAATATTAATACTCTCATAAATTTCTGAAATATATAGGTATCCATATATCATGAGGATAGTCTTCTGTTCTGACCTAGGTATAAAAGTACAAAATTCAAATACATGTTTTTGGTATGTGATTTGGGAAAATACATATCCATGACATCATCAGTGTTACTATCAGAGTAATAGATCACTTTGCAAACAGTCAAATAGATCTCGAGCCGAGTTTACTGAACGTGAAACATCGGAATCATTCGTAATCAACAGAGTCATGTTTTGAATCTTAACATCTAAACCAAAATGTAAGTTGCATCTCAATATAGCTATTGATACAAACAATTTTAAAACTTATATTCTCTGCAATAAAGTTCTTATGACAGCAGTTCGTCAAACTCATTACAAAATGTGTGTATTAAACATGAGATACACGTACTCAGACTGTTTTATTACTATATCAGAGCTAAGTTTTTCCCAAGTGTCGAACAAACCTAGTACACGAAAAATAACATCTATTGTAGTCCAAATGGAAAGTTTGAGAAAATGTAGACCACGCTTGCAATCTTATATTTCGTAACGTTAACTAGTAACAACAAATATCTGTGTAAATTATTAATTGAACACTTTATAATAATACTTTATTTTATTACAATTTAATTGCATGCTTTGAGTTTCGCAATTCAAATGTTTATTTGAAAATAATACGTAGGTAAAAGTGCACCTAATCTCTAATAGGGCTGCTGGAATGGGACTTGAAATGGGGAATCCTTTCTGAATGCAACGGTTCATTTCGCTGCTGCTGATTTTGCCAACTTTACATACCAGTGGACGTTGCAGAAAATATTAGGCGTGGTGATACTCGTTCGGTAAAATTTCTATTTTACCGAACTTGATCACGGAAACAACGATACGAATCAATTCATTGTTCATAGTTTCATATTACAATGTATTTTTAAATAAATAAATAACAAAAATATGTACATTATGTTACTTAAGATCGGTAATCTGTTAAGCGCGCCACTATATCATACCGTCACCCATACACGTACTACTGCGAAACAGAACACCTTAATTACTAATAAGCTTAAATTTCAAGCTCGTTAGAAACGCTCACCGCCGCGCCACTCGTGATAAGCAAAGTTGTGGTTTTGGTTGAAATTAAATAACAAAATTGTGAGAACGCAGTTGCGTACGTACTTTGATAAACGAATTAACTTTCTTTAGAACCCTCAGATGTTTGATTTAAATAAGGCAATCCAAGCCGTTTCACGATAAAAGCTTGTAATTAACGTTCTAAAGATAAACCATTATATGTCTATTAAAATAATCATATATTTTGATTTCTATACTGTCTTACGAATACTCCTTCACATTGCTCCAATACGGAATGAGTTATACCTACTGGTTAGGCCTTCAACTGTTTTTGAACCGGCTTCCACTTTGACGAGGTTTAACGTTTATAATAAGGCTATAAACACTAGATGTTTCTTTCTTTATTACTTTCTTTGTATTTTGTTCTATGTAAAATTAAAAAGGGCGGGAACCGTAGATAATAAACGTGTTTTATGCACGCGACTATTCTACATTTAAAATGTTGTATGTTAGCTGACATATTCGTGAACAGATTGAGATTGGATGACGGCGTGGACTGCTCTTAATGGTAGCCGCTAAACGTGATCACTGGGCCCATGACAGAGCTTTGGAACGACCATATGGTATAAATCTTCATTTCCAACGCGAACAGCATGCTTATTACACGAGATTAGGCGTTTTACATCGCCCTTTGAGCGACCGGCTCGACTGCGGTTTTTCGAATTTACTCAACGGTGGGAAACTGGCTTCGAAGTCTACCTACGTATTCCATAAACAGTTTTGCTTAAAAAAATCATGTTGCATTTTTACTTATCCATTCTTATTTTTATAGGTATTGACCAAATTATTTTTCTATCAAATTCTGTACAAGAACAAACTTATACTCATATAATGTCCGTCTTGGTATAATTATTACTTTATTACTATATGAATGCTAAAATATACGAAATAACAAATGACTACGTAGCTTCATTAAACCTCGTATGTAACACAAATAATTCAATTCATACATTATTATCCTTGCATAATACTTCACTGGCATGACATGTTGAGCTGTAGAATTAGATTGTTAGGGTTGGCACATCTTTACATAATTTTTATTTTAAATATTTTTATATGGAATGTATAAAAACATTTATTGGAAATTTCTTACTTAAAAGGAATTCATTGTTATTTCAATACACGATGAGGAGTGAAAAAATTCATGTTTTTTGCAATATCTAAACACTTAACAGTACTGTGCATATCGTTCCGCTTTACATGCTGGTGTTTTTAAATATTAATATTAATCAACCTTGGAGCTTATTTCCGTCTTTAAAAACCAGGAAGAAGCCGTGGCAAGATTCTCTGGGCAGTTATTAAGCACGCTCGAGCGCTTCCCATCCTACCATATCGCACTGCTTGTTGCTCCTCATAACCTGACATGGCATAGATGCACAATTTTCACCTTTAGTTACTCACTAATAAAGCTTATTAACTATCATAAAGAGTACACTTGGCACCTTTGTTCTGACCAAACAATAATTGCCGTCTAAGTGAATGAACTATACGTAAAGCGCGAGCTATGTGTGCAGGCAATCATACAAATGATATAATTCTCGACAGCCAAACAGATTGTTTCTGATTTCTTTTTTTTATGCGTACAGCTGTTAATTACTACGCATGAAAAGATCGCTCTACTCCTGTGGTACATAAATAATTATACAGTAAATCAATAATGAACTTCTACACTAGATACATGAACTATGTATATATTATCCCTATGTCACTGTATATACTAACTACAAAGATATGTGAACCCTAATAAAATATAAACACATGAATAGATACGATTCAACAATTAAAAATTGTCGTAATAGTCAGTTTTATATTTATTTATTGTGTAATAGATTTGTGAACTTACCTCATATCCGACCATTTTGTAATAATCCAGACTAATATTATAAAGGCGAAAGTGTGTTTTTTCACGTCAAAACTGAAGAACGGATCAATGTAATTTTTGGTACGGTGATAATTGAAGGTGAGGAGACTGACATAGGCTACGTTTTTCGTGGAAAAGTACCTTATTTTTACCGGATATTGCGTTTTAATTAAATAAGCGCTATAGATCGCGTTACGGACGCAATAACGGTACGTCATAAATTCTTTTGACCACGCTCCGGGCGAATATCATGTCTATTACCACATGTAAGTACTATTTTATACTTAGTAATAAATTCCTTTCTTGAAGACAATGTTTGATTTATTACATGCTCTGTTGATTCGACTACACTTATATATTTAAGAGATTTATTGTGTTCATTTTCAAGTTAAAAATAAACTTAGACAATCACGTTACTGTCCGCTTACGAGGGACAGTCTAAAATTTTATAATATTCAATTTAAAACTTTGCTAGTAACGAAGTTAATAACTGAACTACGCGTAGTTTTAGTCAGGTTGCTAGAAATGGGTATTGATGAAATTAACCTAAAAATTTACCCATTTCATGCCGCATTGAGGGAGACTTAGAAGCTGCAGAAAGCACCAATACAGGCATTGTAACCAGGGTAATAAGAGCTCAAAGTTGGAGTAATATTCAGCCCTTCCACATTGCTTACAGCGTTTTGTGCGTATGTATGTATTCTATGTATTCTTGTTTCTTATTTCTTATTTCTATACACTTCAGTTTCTAGGATCTAGTCGCCTACCTTCAATCTGTCACCATCGCCATGGGTTGACTGATAGAGAATGCCACTAGGCATTAAGTCCGCCCTATATTTAACCTTTCCGTGTTACAAATTAAGTGTAAATAAATAAATATGTAATAAATTGTTGTGAGAATGACGCCGGCAAATATACCCTATGTAGAGTAAGTGGGTCCGCCTTTCAAGTGTGCAATAAGAAGCATTATTATCAAAAGTGGTACACAGAATCAATACTTACAGATAACGTAATTTAGTTAAGCTGTTTCTTTACCGTTATATGGTTGCCAATTGGATTGTCGGTAATGGGCGGAGCGAAAACTCACGCCTACTGTATTGAGATAGTGTACGTAAGACTTGGATTAAACCAATGGGAAGAAGATACCTTACGTAAAAATGACGCGTGCGTCTAAGTAAATAGGTCTGTTAAACCTAAAGATTGAGTATCTACAGAACACCATTATGACAACACACCCCCTAAGTAATTCAACATGGTTATACATAAATGACACAAAAAAGTGATCTTTAATTAATGCATAAATAATTGTACATCTACAAACGTTAAAAATTAATAATTGAATGTTAATAATTCAATGTTCGAAATTCAAACAGTCTTTAAGACTGGCCCATTTTTCATTACGACTCTGTTTTTTACACATTTATAACTATTCTTTATGGAATCTATGCAATTCTGGAATTAATGTCTTAGTTTATTATTAAGGCACAGTTCTCTACCTGTAATTGGGGCAAGCCTAGTTTTCGTATTTTTGAGAAGTATACGATTAAATATACGCTTTTATATCAAAGAAAAATCGAGCCCCCAGTTCATTTTAGATAGTTGCTGTGACGAGCATCAACGCAAAAGCCAAGGGTGGCCGGCGTTGCTGAATTTTGAAATTCTTTCGGTAATCTTCAAGCAACAACTGCACTCGAGCTTAACGAACCTTGTATGGTCACTTATGGTTCACTTAACTTCACTTTATGGTCACATTAAAGTAACATTCAATTACCTATACCAACACAATTATATCTCACTACATTCCGTACCACAATGCAAATTGCTTATTTACGTGTGCATTATAGCTATAAAATAAAATATTCTCTCTTAGCAAGCGTGCTACTCGTACATAAGGCATACCTCTAAGCATCGGGCGACCTTATAGCCAAATACAAAACTATTTTGTATTAAAAGAATGTATCTGGTGAAAATCTGGTCTTGTGACGTGGTGATTGCCGCGACTACTGGTGGCTGCCGTGAACATTTATTTCTGTGAGAATGCGCTTTGGAGAACTACGTCGGAACCCTTCCCAACGTAGTCGCTACCCAGTACAGTAGCATTCAAATCATATCGCAAATATTCAATCAGACTAGCCACTATAAGTTATCGTCTGGTAAAATATAGATTGAATGAAGTCGTGTGCAAAATTGCATTGCTGGTCACTTATATTAATTTTAGCTTGTTACGTGTATACAATTTACACAAGATAGGAAAGTTTTCTTTTAACGTTTTCGTTGCGTAGACTTTTCTTCAAATTGAAAAATATATCTCATTTTCTATGAAATGGCAGTTAATGTCCCACTTTCTCTGAAATGAAAACTTTGCTCGTTCATAAATTGTTACATTGTCACGTTAGTTAAAAGTTGACCAAGCCACTATGTCACTAGAGAATAACTGTTTCCCTTCCTTGGCTAATAAAACTTTTTGTATTCCAGTGTCTTTTGTCTCACGTACTTACGTGATCCTTATATTATTCAATCAAATATAAAAGTAAAAGATAGAAATATGTTATGTCATGCTTTTTAAAAGAAAAAGAAAATTCTAAATCCCCAGGACCGGCCGGTGGGATTACAGGAGGTCAAAGGCTAAAGGATGGATAGATAAATTTTAAAAATACTGACCATTAAAATATTTTTATACTTTAAAATTTCTTTGGTGGTTTGATAAACATCGGTTTAAGTAATTTATTTCATTTTATTCTTACAGGTTCCAATGCCAGATTAGAAGACAAGGATGACGTTTTAGGTAAGTAGAGTATTCTAAAAATGTCGTAAATAGACGTTTAATGTACCTTTACCTTTTTTTATTATTAAGTAACCTTAAATAACCATATAAAAATCGAATATACCTATTGAAATATGATGCCCAAAGTTTATCGTAGATTTGACAACGCATCGAAAGGATTGAGTAACCTACACCTATATACATATATTAGCAACACAACGTACTGATATAGGTATGTATATGTATACTCGTAACTACTGGTCCTGCAGACCATCATTAAATATTACGCTCTGATGAGTTGTAGTGACCCAAGTTTATAACATTAAAGATCGGAAGAGACACTTCCATTTTATTTATTTATATCTTACCTAAATTATGCCAACACAACTAAAAGAAAACTGTTCATTTTTAACCGTCATAAATTTACATAAACATTAAGATAACAAAGTTATTTTCTGTTATTCTGTTATATTTAATTTTATATTCGTTCCTATAAAAATCGTTTGGCTACATTAATGTCTACTTTGCATATTTAATCTTTACTTGAAGTTAGAACCTCGCTCGAGCAAAAACAGTTGCTATAAGTATTGTTAAAATGGCTATGTCCGACCTTTAGCACAAAACGCCCGACCTAATATGGGTTCATGTTCAGGTTTTGGTATTTTAGGGCCCAGTTACTGTAGTTGACAGTTTCTTGAATTCTGAAAGATATAGATATACGCATGTTAAGAGAACTTTAATTAAATCTCTCTTATTTTATCTCCTATAGTTCTGTGAAAATTTGTTTGGAAAATCTTTTTAAACTTTGGGTACATAAATTATTAAAATATGTATCTATATGTACAAATGATATTTAAAATAAATCGCTCCGATCCCACAAATAACAGCGCATCTTATCTTAGTTAAACCTAGCTTTAATATGAAATAATAATCATAAGATTTTAAGACTCGGATATATATTTGTAAAACTTATCAAAATGTTATAAAGGTTTTAGAACATAAGACGTAACGGTTTTAACAAGTTATTGTTTTATGAATATTTTCAGACCACTAATAGTAAACTTCAGCTAAATATAATCTACTTATGAATATAACAAGCGTCTTAGAGAAATTACGAATAAAATTATTAAAGTAAATTCAGATTATCGTGTATCTTCTAGTCTTTTATTTTTCATTGATATAACTTCGCAGATAAGCCGTCTCAACGTCGCCTAAGGACAATCGATTCTACTTATAATACGATACGAAGTATACAGAATTATACTCAGAATCTCTAGTCATTCTGCATTTTAATATGTTTGTGAGTAATCATCTTGACACAAACAAAAAGTATTACATATTGAGAAGCTTTCCGTTTGAAATCTAACAGTGCGATATACTACATGTGCGAAGATAGTAATATTTCGTACTGAAATCTCAGACACTTGCCGAGAGCAGCCTGGCATGCCATTAAACAGAAAGACAAAATACATATAAGCATTGTTGCTGCTGAAATAAACGCATCACAATTAAAATAAATCACATTTTAAGGCAGTATTGAAACGCAAGGACCGCTTTACGAAATTTCACCATAATGACCGTTTGCGTACCTACTCTGTCCTATCGGTCATAACAAGGAAAACATGGATATTATAACATCAGTGAGATGTAGGTACGCATTGTGTACATATCATTAGTGCGTACTACGCAATAACCATATATGTAGCTTAACCTATCAACGATAGAATGTACATATGCATTATGGTTGAATATATTGCTGTCATACATTCCTCCAGTTTTTTCTATACATTTAATAACGTAACGTATTGCTTCAATTCGTGAAAGATCTCCAACATTTCTTACTTTTTGAACCTAAGATATGTTTGATTACAAAGCGAATACATGTAATTAAATTTTACAGAGTTACCGTACAGATAAACAGTGAAATTAAATGTTACACAGGTATAACATAATAAATATGTAACGACCTGCGACGACGATAAAATGCGGTATTAAAAAAATAATTATTAACATGTTTTAAAAAGAAATTTTAAAATATACTTAGGTATTATGTTCTAGCAATTGTTGGAGTATCTATACATATTTATAAACTTAGTTATTCTAATCAACAGTAAAAGAAATTTGTAGAGATATGACCTAACGAAACGCTTGGCGTCGAATGGTCACACATCGCCCTTCTTACTATATTATACTTTTGTTCGATTTAAGTAAATGTAAACATTTAGTAATCGTGATACTTAATATCTACGAGAATGTATTATAAATATTTGTTAGAATATTCGAATTACATCTATCTATCATATTTCTGTTTACATCATAGAACCAATTCACGATGCTTGCGTTGTGTAAGCCCGATAATTGCTGACGAAGGTGTTGTCAAAGAAATCGGTGTGAGTGATTTACTGACTTATTAAAAATTTTCTGATGCGTGTGTGTCAACAGGCACTTTTTATTATTACTGGCAGTATTGGAAGTTACTATAAAGTACTATCACTGAAATTACTCGCAGAATTGTTGTTGCTCCTGACGATACGTAAGAATGCCTCTTGACTCAGCATGTGGGCTATGCACGAAATACATGTGTACGTATGTACATGTGATTCATTCGTCTATACCAATACTATAAATTGATTACTGTAATTCTATCAATATGCCACTTGAAGTGGGTACATGAGGCTGCAAATAAACAAGCGTTCAATTAAATTTTATTGCGAACGATGCGTCAACAATCGCTTAACTGAAGTGTTTTAGTTCGTAGCGCATTCTCTAGATGTTACGAATATACGCAGCGCTGGCGTGTCCAACCGCAAATAGTGGCATCAGGCACGCGTGGCGCGCGATCGATGCCACACGGCGTGGGCACGATCGCACGAGCGCCGACAGTCAGCGCCCAGGTGTGCTACACATTTGTTTCGAATATACTCAAAAATTTATAAGTTACTTTTCAGTCCTTATATTTCTCAGTCTATGTAAATATTTAGCAATTTAGTACGAACAACTGCGGCACACTTAGAGAATACTCTACCAGACTGCTCCATTGCCGATCGGTGGAAATAATAAGATCTGGTAAGGCAGTTATATCACAATGATTAATAGCTTTGTATCGCTTGATATAAATCATGTAGTCTTAGATTGCAAAAGTTGTTGAAACTGTTTTATTCGTATGCGACGCAACGGTATTCAATCCAAAAGAGATATTATAGTAGTTAGTCACTAGCAAGTTCAATTCATTTCTTAAATTCATAGAATGACATAAATGTCTTTTGGACGTGTGCGTGCATTGTAAAGAAAACAGTGACAACCCTAAGGGACGCGTGGCGTGTGCCGGCGACGGCGGATTGCCGTTTTTTCCTCTGTCCATCTGTTAGATGGACAATAATTGACGACGATGGCTCCGTCGTACTTCTGGAGGAAATGCAAAGTGTGCGCATAGTTACGAGCTACGACGAGCATTATTACGTAAGTGTCTAGCGCATATCTGCACAGTTATACATCATAATCCGACACAGCAGTATAATAATGATAATATTAATACTTAGATAGTAAGCATTGTTAACTTTTTTATATACTTGCAAGTAACATGTATCCATAGTGATTTTATAAATGAACTGAGAGAATGCTATTATTTCTGGGCTATCTCTTCCTTAATCAGAAACGTACCTACTTATGTATTTTCTTATCGACGAAGTTCTTAGGACGGCAGAAGGGGTCATTTGTAAGCAAATAAAGTTATTTAATTTAATTAGTTGAGGTTATTAAATCGTAAAAGCAGTAAAGTATTTCATATTTTTATTTTAATAACCTTTACAACTATTTATATCACTTAAAAAGAACTGTTCAATTATATTTATAACCTTTGCTGCAAGTCCATTATATGTACCTACATACTACGACGGTGTATCGTCATTTCTTACACGTTAGTTTTATATATGATTTTAGTGTTCAAATTATCATAACCAAGGTTCTTATAATATGTTTTATTAACTGCATGATGAGTTGCAAAAAGCCCATTTGTATTTGGTTCCTTATGCTTATGAGGGTCAGAAATATATGGAGGTCAAAGATCGCTTCATAAGGTGCCGACGCACAGCGACACACTTTCGTACGATTATAATTGTTCTTGAATAATGAAATCAAAGTAATGGATCTTTGATTACTATTTGATAGAAACTTATGATAAATCAAACCCTGGTTATTCGAATCATGGGCTGTTATTTTGCTATTTATGCATAAACTCGCTTTTTGCCGTTCTGATTAAGATTCCTATTGAAGCGAATTCTTCACGTGACGTGTTTATTGATTAATGATGGTTTCTTGTGTGCTATCGGAAATTATTCTTTGATAAGATCTCATTATTACCGGCAATAAGACGAGATTCCCGTATAATCTTATATTGCTGTAATAGTGATCTAATCTTATTATAAGGGTCCTTAGTTTTTGTCCTCCTAATGACCATACTTGTTGTAGGAGATTACTTCACCTAGCTACATATTTCTATTACACACCTATTATAATTCTTGCAAAAACGCTTGCACTGTACTCGTATTTGCATTTGAACGTTCTTGTAAGCAAACCTATTAACACATAAAGCAATCCTACATAGTTTTTACTCTTTTAAATACAAGTTAGTTATCAACGTGAGATGACTATTTTATTAGCTTGGATAAGATTTCAGTCCTAATTATAGGTTGCAGTTACACAGCTATGACTCCAATGACTAGTGTTTCCCAGTCAGAAATGTTATAAAATTATGTAATATATAGCAATTAAAAAATCGTGTTGCTAAAAACTTTATATCCTCTAACAATAGTAGATGCAACCGACAGCCTTTTCAAATTTGCAAAGTAGAAAAAAAATTAAAAACTGAAAATTACTCGAGTAGTATTTTCTAAACACCTAGTTCAGTGCGAGTGTAACACCTACATTTACTCTAAAATACAAAAAATACAAAAAAAAAATACAAAAAAAATTGACAATCTGTGATTTGAAAATTGTAAGAAGAACAAAAACAAAATTGAGCTGGACCGGTCACCTTCGATACTTAAGTTAATCTAAGGAGCACGTAGAAATAACAGCAAATTGTAATAGATGTATCAATTTGATCCGTAGGTACCGTCGCGGTTCGCACTACGATCAAACGTAATCTACCATGTTGCGTGCATCATTGGCAATTTGTGGCAATTCCGAGTGTCGCATGGTCGATGTGAGCTGGTAAACGGACGCAATGGAATTTACAAGCTTTTTTCCTATAGAAGTAAACGAGTATTCAAGCTACCCCTCAACGTGTAACGTAACGTAGCTCTCAGACTCTCAGACATATTAAATCTTGGACAGGACTAAAAATGCGATTAAAAAATTTGTTTTTTGTATTACTTTTTCTACTGGTTAGCAATTAGAGCACCAACCTTCATTCAAAAACAATAGTACTACAAATACTTATATTATAAAGCGGTGATCGATACAGACAATATAAACAACGTAACAACAGTATCAGTAAAGTATTCTATTTATGACATTGAAAACTAGATAGCGGGTGGGTGACGTACGGAATATAAAATAAAACGTGTAAAAATAAATTAATAAATACGTAGATTATTAGGTAAAATACCTACTTTGTTTTCTACACTGTACATATGTAATGCCATATTTGGCATCATTTTAGCACGATTGTAGCGTGTTTGTTTTACAAAGATAATGCTCTAAAGACCTAAGTCCTGTGGGTAAACGCGCTTTTAATCAATTTATGTATGAATTGTAGTTTTGGATATTACTTCGAGTGAGCGTGCGTTTTAAACCGTTAATCGTGTGATTTGACGTTGTTACTATGTATATCGTTTAAACGTTAGTACCTATTTTGTTACGTGCAACATCCAACAGATAATAAATTAATACTCAGTACCTGCAGTGTAACGGTGGCACCTGCTAATAAGGTCATGTCACGTCAAAGTGCAACCTCATTCTCCTAAACTAACCTTTCTCGTCATCAAACTCGATCAAAATTCCGGATGACATTATCGTTTTAGAACCTCAAATTATATGAAGAAAACACGCACTTTCTTTAAGGGACCTTGTATTTACTCGTTTAATAGTGAATATTAAATTAGGCGAAGAGGCTGTTAATTAGGTACTAAGTAGGTAAGTGGGACCTTAAGAAACTTATGACTATACAGGTATAAGCAGTAAATAGGTATAAGCCATAAAGTGTAATATACGTATATGTTTCTTATATTATGTTTTCCAATTAAGAACACTGTTACGCCATATAATGTTGCATGAATTAGGTTGGTTTATTAATCCATATTATTCAAAATAAAATATATAATGTAGTTTATTGACCTGATTACAGTCGCATTGTATGTATTTCATACAATCAAGGACACTTAATATACTTACCTACTTGTACGTACAATTCTTTAAAAGCTGTCAATACCCACAAAAGAGCGGACATAACGCTATCTAGACAACCAGTCCACACAATAGCCGTCCTATTTCGTTGTCCAATGAAAAGTGGATACATGTCTACACACGGGTATCGAATAAAGTAACATCGAAGAATCATTAATACATACCGTAGTCATTGAAAGAATATTGTAACTGTAAAAAAAGAAAGCTTACGTGCTATATTGTAAAAAAAATATTGATATTATAGTATACTAACTGGCATGTTAGGGTCACTGACCCTCAGTGTTGAGTGAGGGGATGTAAGTTCAATACCCAACCTGGAAGAATATTTGTGTGATAATCGTGAACATCTGTCTGCAAATACACTAACTGGTCCGTTAATTGAAAAGACATTAATAGACCTACATAATTTTTATTTGTAATTAGAATGAAGGTATCAAAAAATACTAACAAGTAGAAAAAATCACTGCAGACATTTGAGATTAAAAGTCCAACGGCAACGGCGACTTTTCATTGAACGCTGTTTGTTTTCTATTCATACATGACATCACTACGGCCAATTTGCTTCTAATGTTGAATAGAGTTAGATAACACTTCCACTAAAATACCAGACCACCTCATTAGTCTGTTAGTTTAACATACACACTTTCAAACCAGCACAATCGAAACGCTGCTCCTAAACAATTTTTATGCAGTGGAGATGTCACTCCATTGGATATGAAACGTCAATTTTACGACCAACTAAAGTTATCTACTTACACTTTTAGTTTCTGGGATAACTTAGAGATGTGTTATCATAGGCTGTTGTAAATGGAAACAACTGTTGTTGCAAATAATAACTTAAACAAATTTAAACATTAAATACAAGCTTTTGTTTATTAAGTTTTTAAGATACCAACGCTCTCAGTTGAATTGTCAGTCTTTAAGTGCGTTTATCATTATATCGATTTATCATTGAAAGATCTCTGAGATATTTTTATTGTTACTTAAACTCCGCATTATCGATATGTTTGAAAATAAGTAATCGTCTGGCTTATAAGGAATGACGAAGACCAAATCTGATAACGTATGGGTACAACCAAATTACAAAAAGTTTTTTGTAGCTTAGCACATTGTGGTTGACGAATTAAAATATTTAGAATAACTTGTAACATTTGTAACAGGAACTTGTAGTTATAAAATATAAATAAAAATAAGATTTAGGTACCTACTTTAAAATGTAACTGCTCAGCACATTGACTTCGTTGTGGTTACAATAGTCCAGGCACCGGAAAAATTTATTAACTATGTCCAGCAGTAGAATAATAGCAGCTGGCATGATGATGGTTGTTGTTTATTAACCAGGTTTAAGAATAAAAAGCGGAGATACTACATACTTAATAAAGAAATATCCATTCAACATTGCGGTCTGTTAATTTTTTTACGAATTGTGTTGATTTTTTTTTATTATATTGATAAATGTTTTGATAATAATACTCTCTCTAGTAGATTCAGTAAATCTAGTTGCCATGACAACGAAGCTAGATTTTTTCCTCTCCAAACCCCTGGACAAACCGTGATCAGTATCTACGAATATGCGAAGTTTCTATTAGTAATTAATTGGTGATTGAAATTGCTAAACAGTTCAGTTGAATATCTCTGTGTAAAAAAAGTTTTGATGTATGAATCGTGTCTCTGGAGGAAACTAAAGCATGAAACAACTGAAGCAGGACATTGTCATGCTCGAAAAAAACGTTAATTGCTATATAAAATACAATGGTTACATAATATATTTTTAGAGGGAAAGTACCTAATCTGTGCATTTAGATCGCACGAGCCATAATGTAAACAACGCTCTAGAAATTTTAATACATACATGAGTAAAGGTATTACAAATATGATATAATATATGTACATCTGAGAAAAAACCAAATGTATTTCTTCTTATTTATATTTGCAAAGTTATACAATTTAATAGTGAACTCCATAATTATAATTAATTATAATGTGCTATGAATTGCTATGAATTGCTATGAATAATATTATGTAAGATAAAAGTAGCGACAGCGTAATGTGTTTGCAATAAGATCTCGAAAGTAACTGAATTAAACATCATTATGATTTATTTATTCTCCTTTCAGTTGCCGTCGTTAGCTGTTTAACATTTGGCGAAGTATTGCGCAATTCACATTCGTTAGAAATTCTTGAAAAGCTCATATATATAAATGTATTACTCTTTTTATGATTACAATGACGAAATTTCACCAATTCAATTGTAGGTACCAATTGCATGCTGCTATAGAATTTATTTAAAATGTAGCGACTTGAAGGTGAGTGTTCAATGGTTCACCGTCGAGCCCGTCAAAGGCTTTCGTTGTTTTCCATACACACCTTAGAATGGGTAGGTAGTCATAGTCAGGTACTAGGGTTTCGGGTAAGGCCATTTCAATTTTAGTGAATGTACTGAAACAAGTTCTACGAACAAATATTTCTAAGCTATAACTGCTGCTGCATTTATTTTTACTGAATTGGTACCTACTTGGGTAGTTGCATTGATTTTGAAATTTTCAAAGGTATTTTAAGCCGCATCCCGAAGGAACTTTAGGGCTTTCTAAAATGCCCTTCAAAATTGACACAGGGTTTTAATAAAGAATGTTAAGTAGCACTTGACATAATTAAAAAATAGCGTGCAGTCTATGTAATTTTTTGCAAGTAGCAATGTAAACAATCAACGTACTCATAATTTAGATCGATCAAAACAAACTACATAGTCGGATGGCAAGTCTGCAATCAGTGTCACCGCGAAACCGAGCACTAGTTCTCGTAACCGCACCATTTATATCCTATCAGAGTGTACATTTTGTTTACATTGTACAGATATAAAAAATGAAATAATTATTTTAAACATTCATCATTACCATCGTAACACATCCCAATAAACCTTTTTATTTTTTCACTGTTGGACACAAGTCTCCTCTCATAATGAGAAGGTTTACAAGTAAAGCCAATAGTCGCCAAATACGGGTTGGGAGATTTAGCGCATTTTAATGGACATTAGGAGAACTGTCTAGTATGTAGTTTCCTTTCAATAGTTTTCTCACAACACAATCACAATTTAAGTATGATTTCAAAAACATACAAAATAATATAGATACCTACAGATATTCTACTGTAGCTTCGACACATTCTACATTTTAAAATATCCTACATCAGATAAACATCTGTATAAGTATACATAGTTTAGTAAACGACTTTCTCTAATTTCACAAAGGCAACATTTAAGCTACAGACTAATATGCATGTATGTCTACTACATTTGTTATAAAGATACTCGTATATTATCCGAAATACTTCTACTTGTTTGCCATGACTCACCCTATTAGATACGGTCTTCGCTATAAAATCTCAATCATTATTTATAGTTTACAAGTATTGTCAAACATATAGATGATTCGCAGTTTGACTAACAATGTCTTACAGATCTTCCATTGATATCGAGAGACAATGATAAGCACACTTAAAATAACATTTCTATGATTGAAAAACGATTGTTCACACTCGAATTCGACATCTACTCGTAATTGGTCACTTGACTGGAAGCATCTAGACGAACACGAGCGAATGTTATCCAAAACAAATATCACGATGGACTATATCAGTAGCGGTAAAACATTGGTTGTGGAGAGTACTCAAGCGAATATAAGATAGGTACTCGTAACTTCACCTGGAGGCGGACAACGCCTTACGAACGAATGTATTTTATAGTACCTACATTATTTTTAGTAATTGAATGCTAAAATACTAACGTATCGAGATCGAAGACCGACTGACCGACTACAAATATACGCACCTATTTGAATTAAGTTCATTAATCAACACGCTTGTTATAAAATTGGGTGAATTAAAATTGAGTACTGTTGCGTTTTGGTCTAGGAAAAGGCGATGAAGGGTAGTGTACTGACAAAGTACTGCACTGTTCTGTCTCAAAGATAAACCTATAAGACATATTTCCGTTCAACTTGCCAAGCTTGTATTATCAAAGCTTATAACTAATGGGGCATTGTTTGTTCGCCGTTTGGTGCAAGATTGTACCGTTGGAGCCGAGACAATTATCTCTGAGAATAATTTTTTTGTCACTCATTTATGAATTTTAAATAAGAGTTGAAACGTGTTTATCGTGTTCAAAATTTTCACTATTAGAAATATATAAATATCTGCTTATATACTAACATAAAGGTATTGCAGTAAAACTCCTTATAGCATTTATGATTATAGATGAAGTATTAATATATGTACTTAAGTTCTTATACTTACTCATATAAAAGAAAAAGCTATCTCTGTTTCTAATGCCCACCACCAATCATCAGGCACGATCTATAAATTAATCTTTATCAAACGATTTTTTTTATACAAAATACAATTTAGTAATCATTTCAATACTAGAATTAGTGATACCTAACGCATATTTTAAAAATGATGACCAATTTACATATGTAAGTATGTCTCGGCTTTCATCTCGACGAGATTATAATTTATTCAAGGAAGTTACGTTTAGACCAATTTAGCTAATTCAATTCTAGTTCGTAAATTAGAGCAATACGAATGAGTGCAAATGTCAGGTAAATCAGCCGTTCCTTTCTAGTCTACAGTTATAGGTAACATAACCTACTTGTACGCTATTTTACATATATAAATAAAACTTATATCAAAGGGGACTAGGATTGCCTCGAGAATAAAAGCATACGAACAATAGTGTGCATATATGTACATAGGTAATTAAGTGATTTGTGCTTTAATTTTCCACTAAAGACCTTTACCCATATATAAAATATAATTTCAATCGTTTTTCACGCAAGACTCGTCCACACGAACGTGTTATTTTACTTACTAAGGGCCGCGTAAGTAAATCTGTTCTACTCGTCTCAGTGCCTGTTATTGTACAACTTATTCTACGCGGTGTTCGTTAAGAGTCGCAATTAAAAGCCCTAATGACTCTATCTTGCCTATTATTTTACAGATTAGTAGGGTTGTGTAACGCGTTTTAATCAATATTTTACAACATAATAAATCTTCATTTTTCTAACTACACATTAGGGTTCTTAAATAGTATTTGACAAAGTACAATGCTTCATATTGTGTAAGTGATTTGAATAGTATTCAAGATTGCAATGCTCTTTATCTATTATAAGAATAATAACTTACCTACCTTGAAACGTATATCAATAGTTACATAAAAATATAAGAATACAAGTTATAAGACGAAGCAAAAATTTAATTCTCCTTTAAAATAATAACTGTAGTAATGAAGCAACCCTGCAAACCTATCCGTCCGCGGGTAGCTTGCAGTGATGAAATTTGCATTGACGTTATTACCACAAGTGATCGGGTAACAAGGTGTCTGTGTGGAGGAGCAATTTATTTGAAAACACTACGTGTCCCGCAAAAAAGTCAACTATGTAGCCTCCGCATGGGGATGCCTGCCGCGGCTCATTCACTAGATGATTAAGAGATAAATTAGATTCATTCTGTTAAGTTACACTATGACAGTTCATCTTTTGGTCGTTTTGTCACTTAAAACTGTATTTTTTTGACACGACGGATTTGAAATATTCATTTACATTGGAAGGAAAAAATATACAGGCAAGTTTTTTTTAACTGATAACTGAAGTTAACATTAAACTTATATTTAGAAAAAAGGTAGGTACTATACAATATGTATAACGTGCATATTAGGCGGTAAGTTTTAGAAGTAATAATTCTTTAATAATTTTAAGATTTAAATAAAAAGGTACACATATTAAGGAAAAAAATCAGTATTATGATCAAGATAAGATTATTATCCAGTACACATTTCATCATTAATGTTTGAATTATACGCTTTGGTTCTTTATCATGTTCATAATACCAGTACATACAGCTTGATCAAAGAAAAGCATGTGTCAAGCACGCGCTGTATAACGCCACAAAAACACCTCACGGTGACATTATCTGCATTACTAGAAGAAGTAATTGCGATCTACTGTATATCATAAAAAGTTGTGCTGAATAGACACTGATAAATCAATATGCGCCCAGTCATCGGTCAATCAACCACTATTGAGCACCGATCAAAGTTTTTATAAATCCGCTCTTCACATGTACTACCTATATATTCAGCATCTGGGATAGGTGTTTTTGTCGCCATTTGAACGATTACCCAAATCATATTCTAATGATTACGGTATTGTCAAATTGTAGCCCTCGTATCGTTACGAATCAGGTGCTTCGCCATTCGCTTCAAAGTAATTATGCACAAGGTATTGATTAAATATGTAGTATTGAAGTCAATGTTTACTTTGGTTAAAAAGTTTTTAAAGTGAGTTGAGCTTTGAGTTGCCTTATCTCAAACTACTTCTAGTTATAGTAGAGCTACTCCGCTACGCTTAAACCCTAAAGGCTGATGTTTTGGCACGTTCTCTACATCTCAATTTAAAAATTCATTGGCTTATGATAACTAAGGATACACTACACTACCACTCTGTTCAAATTTTCTAGTATTAAAACAGACTCGATTAGTGCAGATGTCCAGTTGGCTGATGTGTAAAAAATGACTTAAAAAGGATAGGTCAATACACCATTACTTAAAGTTATGACTTTAGTACTGGTCAACGACAAGTGAATGGTTTGCCAATTAAGCCGATATGGCGCGTTTAATGCTCTTTATGTTAACACCTCGTTTGTTTACTGTATTGTTCAATGCATACCATTTATGTTCGCTGCCTGCGAATATGGACCCTTTGCAACCTTGCAAAATATGGCACCACACTGCTTTTACGCTAAAAATGGAGTCGCTTGTAGTGTAAAGATCTTAATTACTTAACTGCTTAAATAACTCATTTATAGAATTGTACCATCCGCAACTTATTCTATGAAAAAGTCTTATTTTTTTATAAGGGTCTTAACGCACCGCAATGCACTGAGTTTTCAATAATTCAAACGCCAAACGAGTATAGGTTATACAATGGCTATAATATAATAAGATGATTGACAATGACAAATACATACTTATGTAGACAGTGTATTTAAAATGAAACTTATGCCTACTATTTTGTGTACAACGTAACTGATTTTCCTTTAATTTTGCAGTATAACTGAGTCGAAAAAGATAATGTTACAATTTATCTTTTTTAAATTCGAACTAATAGAACTTAATCGTTGTAAGTCATCGATTTTTAGATATAGACATTTATTTATTTGAAGAAATATGGGTATATTTAAGGGGTTACAGAACTATTACATTAATCCATGTTTTGCCTTTTAAGGCGTACAAATTTAAGAAATTAATATAACAACTTATTATTAAATTTATTTATTATTTATCATTATTAATTTTTTATTACATTTAAGACCATACTCTACATTTGGAATTGTTTTATGAGATATTTTAATAGAATTAAATATGTTCTAGGAATGTTTACTAATATGAACAAAATTATAATTTGAAATATCACGTTACTCGTTTAATTTTTACTAATATTCTGTAGTATAAAATTAAGTGTGGCAGATTTTTTACTAGATGATGTAAGGACGAAATTACATTTTATGTAGGTAAACCTTAACAGTTAATTTATCAACATAGTTTGTCTGATTTTTCAAGCAAAAAACTTAAAGTATATCATAATATAAACAGTTTACTAATAAAATTGGTTAGTATTATTAATTTAAGTTTCGGAACAATTCGCTTCATTCGAATTCATAGAACATACGAATACATCTCTGCATGTTACGTAACCTTATGTATATTTTAATTACTACATATAAGAACTAATATGAATACCACACCTAAGCATGATATAAAGATTTAGAGTAATTGAATTAAGAATTACATCCATACATACTCGTAAATGTATATTGAACCAAACTTTATTACCCGTAATAATTTTGATTTATATTTGACCCGCAACAGAAGTTCTAAGCACATCATTACTAGACGTGATTTGTTAATATCGACATTCACTCGAGGTTTTTCTTCTGCTGCCTAGCTGTACTCAAATTTTAATAATGATATAATAACACCATGTGGTCAACTCTGATTTAGTGCACGCGTGCGCTCGTGGTTCCGTAGTTAGAACATTATCATACAGATCAGGGTTCCGTAGTCACGATAATAAAAAAAACTATAGTTAAAGTCAACTTAGTTACTTATCGCACAAATACGTCTCCGGGAACTATCAACTTGGGTTCCGTTCTGTACCGTACCCTTTCATCATTCAAGCAAGTGATATATTATCATCTCAAACATGCTTCTCTTCGCATTAAAACAGTTCATGATAAGGTTTTTTTTACTATAAATTTTTTCTATATTAAATCCTTAAAATCAGAACCCTAAAATTTGCAATCACTTCCCAATATGATTGATTTAATTCGCATTTGAATTGAACGTTATTTAATTATAATCTCTATTTTGACAGCTGGGTCGTTAATTGCTTCGTTTAATAACGCTTATGCGGACAGGCTTATGATTTTTTGCAATGCATCTGTAATTACTTTGACATTTCACACGTTTTCACAATCAAATCTTTTCAAAGCCACTTATGGTACTTATGGTAAAATCAAATATCATATATACTAATATCATAAAATATGTTGGAAAAGTTGTAGATACAAGTAAGTATTGTTATTTAAAAAAAAGCCTTATTAGTTTCATAGTTCTTATACTTCACGAAATAAACTCAAAAATATTTACATTCTTATTTTCAAGAGGGCGGCCAAAATACATACAAATATTTACTGTAGTATAACTATGTGGTTTAGAATGTAACGATTTTTTGTATTACATTGCTGTAATAATATGTAGTAGTGTAAATTATGTTGTCCGTATAAAGTAAAATATGCGTCCGTATAAAATAAAATAGCAAAATACTGATTTCTGTACATGTTACGGTTACGTGGTGTCAGTTAGTATCGGATTAAAATTAGATATAGAATAAAATGATTATTGGTTCTACATCGTTATCAGACCCTAGAATATGTAGGTAAATTACGGGTTTCCATCACATTGTTAGGTCTGTCCTGTTATGGTGTCTTATGCTCATTAGAAAAGTAAGACATCGCACTCTTTGCATGCATCAGATGGCGAATATTTGTTTAAATTTCTGGATATCAAAAGGAAAATATTTTTTCCTTTATACAGCTTGGATATTTTATAATGTAGAATTTAGTTGTTTCGCCCGTTTAATAACACTTCTATATCTTACCATAGTAAACACCATATATTAGCTACCACCACCCTAGCTTTTTTCAGATTCCTTGATTTGTTCAAAGATAATTTTTTTTTAATTTGTTTTTGAACTCTGTGTCTGGTATATGTCTGTGTATGATGTAAATCAATCGTAAATTAGTCATTTAGACATAATAGTATAAAACATTTGGCAGCTTATATCGTTGTGACTATTTTGTTTGATTCGTATAGACTTTCTATTTCATGTGTGTATAATTTCGTTACATTTCAATGTCTACTGACATTAATGACATGGAAAAATAAAATCCAAAACTAATCTATATTACAACTGCGGAAAAATTTACATTAAATAAGAAATTATTGGAACTTTTGTTGAACACATAGTATTCGATGCGTTTTATACTTTCTGGTTCCATAAAGCTAGGACGGAGCTAGTGCGGCACAG
This sequence comes from Aspitha aspitha aspitha, assembly GCA_018246895.1. Classification (NCBI taxonomy): domain Eukaryota; kingdom Metazoa; phylum Arthropoda; class Insecta; order Lepidoptera; family Hesperiidae; genus Aspitha; species Aspitha aspitha. The sequence goes on from DWGJ01000271.1 coordinate 29,760, forward strand.
CGTGAATACCGCTTTATAGCGCAAGCGGTAGCTCAATCTTCCTTAATCATATCTCTGCGATAATGCCAGGCTTTCGTTGCTATTTTATTTAATACTCACATATCAAGGGTCGTATGTAGAACATCGATTACGTGTTCATATAATGACGCGTGCGCAGCATACGCTTAAATTAAATGTTAATGAGAATAATGAGGTATAATGAAGGCGTTATACCAATGTCGTCTCTCGCTCTTTCATAAATCTTATATGTGACTGGAAACCTGTTTGATTGCAACCCACTACTGGTCTACTGCTGATCGTACGCTCGTTCATTTCTTCCCGCGGCTATAAGAATACCGGAATTAACTCTAATACTCCAGCTGATTAAATCCGAGAGGTGATGTCAGTAAATTAGTCAGACTACACGTTTCTGTTCTTTAGTGCTTAAAATAAGCTAGATTTAGAGAGTAGCGCAACCTTTATTAATCGTGACTCTGTGTGATCTGCTATTATACCTTACCTCTGCTGGTTCAGTTACAAGAGGTAGCATCTGATAAATATTTAATAACTGTTACTTCTGTATCACAGCGACACAAGTGTTGGAGACCTTTGAAATTTTGATTTCGAATAAACCTAATGTCCGCAATGCACTTCGTTTCTGAATAATCTTGAGGGGTGATAATTTTACTTATGAAGACTAAGATTTCACTCCTTATTCAGGTTACTTTACCCAAGAGCCGATAAGAATCGTACATATAATATACATACTATGTCTTGTGTAATAATCATTTGGATGAATGTCTTTATCAAAGTCTATCTAAGGTTACAATAGGTACCAGCAGAGGTTATTACTCAGAAAATTTCAATTCCTCGAGGAAATTTTATAGATTTCTGATGTCAAATTTTAATTAGGTAATATATCATCCTTCACTTGATAGGTAGTATATAAAATTTATAATGCAGCAAGGTTTATGGACGTAGAATACCAGCTACGTGTTTATATAGATAACATATTTGGATGCAAAATTTTAATAAATTGCTCTTATATCATCCATGATTGTTTAGTTTTAAAATAGGACGAGGCGTGTAGCCATTTAAATCAATTGATATAACTAAGCATTGACGTTACTATAAAATCGCTATGAGGGTCTAAGGTAATATTAGATAAAACATTTCAGTTATGTTCGAAAAGTATATTTATGTTTGTCAAAATGTATGTATTCCGCGAAAAAATATTTTCCGCCTATACTAATTTGGGCTTGGACCTATAAAACAGCCGAATCTCAGCTCTATATGATATACAGCTCATGTAATTAGGTATTTAAAATTCAATCATGCTTATTCTCTATGGTCTTTAAATAAAGAGAAGAGAAAAGAGTAGTTGTAGGTATACGATTTTTATATTATTATGAATGCATTTTAAATGATTTTTTTATTTCAATCAAAATTAACTTTCTCTGCCCTAGTAAGTATGGGAGTTAATCTTTAGTACGGGTGGACAATATTTTGACATTGTGTTCCTGAAAATATACGTGTACACACAAAAAGACCGATTGCTCTCACGTCGTGTAGAGATGCGGTCCGGTAATATAAACGATTACGTTATAACCCGCATTGGATAGTACTGCGTCGGCGGATCTATGTATGTATGTATGTAAGTATGTATGTATGTATGTAGATGCATGCGGCTCCGTCCGTCACACGATACAAGCCAGGGCGCTGCAACCTTCGCATATTCAAAATATGTTTTCTATTATATCAAGCAATTTCCCATATTTAAAATATGTTATCTATTACAATTGAAACAATTATTAAACTAAGTACACTCATACAGTACGTACCTTTAGTACAAATACTATTATTACGTAATAGTACAAATATTACATCGCGTTGCTATGGTTGTTTTTTTGTATAGAGTAATTATATATGTATCTACTTTATTACTATTGTTGATATATTATGAAGATTCAAATAGGTTTTATTGGAGTTATTTTCGTTTTGTGTTAGTGTTTACATCCTTAAAACTTTGTAGAAATATTGTTCAATTTAATGGTTTAATGTAATTAAGAGTAATACCTACAATTTTATATATGAATACATAAATATTAACTCACGTAAAAAAGGCTGTCGACTCCAGATATAAACTAATAACGACACGTATCTCAACTCAAAAGCGAAACGAATTTATCATTAAATTGATCGATTTTAGCCTCAAACGTTCCTCTCGAACGGGACGCAGGGAAATGTTGCTCGCGAATTGAACAACGGAATCGTAATAATTTCGTTTTGACGAACAATTTTGATGAACACGCAGAAATAGAGTATAGTTTAAATACAAATAACGTCGGCATTCGTTTTACTTACGTCCTATTATTACAATATTCTGGATTGTGATTCTTTTGGAACGCGGCGCTTTTATAAACAGAAATTGATATTTCTAACTTTTTGAAACGTACAATCGATAGAAAGAACTTCACGAAAGAAATCAATTCTTGCTAATAACCTCAAATTAATATTTTCATCTCTAATAGGTCGAGATATATGTATATTAAAATGTAGTTATGCTTAAACTCTAGATATACTAGATCATTAAGAATTTGGTTCAGAAATGTGACACGATCCAAATTTGCATGACCTAAATGAGCTATTCTCGAATATTTCAAAAGATATACTTTCTCGTTACGATTCACAATGACACACAGTTCAACCAATTTTACATAATATGCTCCTAAACGAGTAGTAATAAATACGTCAATAGTAAGCTCCCAGCCTTGGTTTACTATTTATGATAAGATCTAGCAACCGGCTATTAACCAGAAGCTTCGTTCGACTCTGTTTATTCCTTTCACTACTTATTGTTTTCTATTATTTCATATATCAACGCCTTAGTCATTCTTACTTCCAAAGTAAATTTAAAGAATATTTTAAAATAATAATAATGTCTGAGATAAATATCGGCAACAATACGCACAATTAAAATTAGCAGGTACCTGTTATGATCTATATATATGTATGTATATTATAAGTTTAATCAAAATTAAACAGGTATAGATTAATTAATCTATTTTAAGAAAAAAAAATTCCTTAAATTAGTTTACTCTGTGATAAAATTTATTGCGTAGTTAACGGGAACTTGAAAAACTAGTTTATTTTGCATTCCTCTGAATATTAAACTGATTAATCAACGAGAAAGTCTCTCTCTTTGTATCGATACGCGTAAAAGTTGCCACCTTTTATACCGATACCTACATATGTATGTATATGTATAAAATCACCACCCAATGATACAAAAGTATAATATGCAAATTTGTCACATAAGATATAGCATCTCTTATTAAGACTACCCCACTTAGTACATATGTGGTAATAGTGTAATCTGATAGTGGTTCGACTCATAAAAATATCGATTAGCCATTAAAAAATAAATTTACACAGTAATAATCTAATCTAATAATAATATTTCTTAAAACTCTACCCGTACACAAGAAAATCATAAAGAAGTATCGAACTGCGTTGAAGTCTTTTGCTAATAAATAATCTTTTTATTTATTACTGCTGCATTTAGTTCTTTGCTAATAATAAAATGATACATTCAAAACTTTTAATCATAACACGGTATAAGCAGATTGCTTATTCATTCTATGTTAGTATAAATCCCTTACATTTATTTCTGCAAACTGGTCATAAAAAATCTATTCTCAGTAAACACGGGACTATCTTACCTCATAACAGTATATTCAGGTTCTGAGATCGTGTTCCGAAAACAACATGAGGGTTTACAAAGAAATCTTAAGAAAAACTACGGGTCAGCGGGTCTCGGTCGTAATGTAATGTAGCGTCCGAAATATCTAACGATGGTCATTGTCCACTGCACGTTTGACAAAATGCAAACTGGCACGCATTACACAGTCCCATTAAAGAGACGATATAAAAATAGTTTATACTCACTTTTGATTGTTCACACATTATTATTGTGTCTCTACCTAGAATTAATAAGATATTTTTTATTGTAAATCTAATTTTTCGCTATATTATATAACATTATATGGGGAATATAAAAGCAGAAAGTGCAGTAGGGTTTATATGGTCTATATAGTAAATAACGAGAGAGTAACAGGAACGGACACGAGTCCAACAGTAAATATGAACAAAAGAACTTACATAGTTCGTAGTCCTTAATGACATTCGTCTCTTTATGGGCACGGATTACACAATAACTCTTAAATGAACAAAGATGACATGACATCTCGAAGCTCAATAACTTAACCTGTAACCACCTTCGATTGATTGATAGATTTTAACTATGTTTATTCACAATTCATTACAACATTTATAAAGGAGTTGAGTTTGTTATTCTCATTTGTTACACACTTGAGACGCCGTACGTGTTTTTTATTTGTAAATCACATTATATATTTGAACATGGCGGACCGCCGTGTGATTGTAGGAGTCGGGCGTAAAGAATTTTGATAGTTATAGGTGTCAAAATTAATTTGTGTTTTCTTTAATACTTTTTATGATAGAGTTAACCTGCTCGTGCAATCTTTGGAATTGGTTATTTATAGAGTATAATTTAGCGCGAGCTAGTGGTAACAGAGGAGTTGGTTTGTACTTATATTAGAGGCGACTGTAATAACTACGTGAAATTAATCGACATAGCAGTTCTACCATTTAATTCATGAGAACAGTATGCCTCTACTTCGTCTACAAACGTGTTCGTCACCATCTATTGCCGAGCGATAAAATTTGCGGACAAACGCTTGGCTATATTATTTAAATAGTCGTGTTACTAATCAATACTATCCTACAAGTACTAACTGTATCGTACAAGTACTACTAACAATCCTACAAGTACTAACTGAACAATCCTGCTTGAAGTTAACAAATGTCTATGAAGAGCAACAGTGGCAATACGACAGTGGTATCATTTCAGCTTTACTCGTGTCCTAAAACATGTGAATATTTATAAAGCGGAGAAAACTAACATGAACACCATATTAAACAAGTATGCAAATTGTGTATAAGTGTTTCCTTTGTTATAGACTGCTCCATAAACCTTGCGTCCCTCGGGGCACCGGAGACGGTCCGTTGTTTGCTATAAGTGGCCACACAGCTATCTACCAGCAAGCTTCCGAATAAATGACTGCACAAAATACTTGTAGTTAAACCACACCCTCTTCAATGACGTGATCTTAATAATAAACATGCATAGTGTATCCAGTCGCTGTTGTTATTATTAATGTGGACATTAAAATGTTTGTACACCTTCATTATGCACACAACGATTTTAAGTATTGTACGGCATATCTCGTTCCCTCTTAGCATAACTGATGTCGAACTTTTATTATCAGCGCTGTTTATTGTATCTTCATACTTATATTTTGATATTAATACAAAACAAACAATTCAAAAAATTGTGTATTTTTTACATACATATATGTAGGTATAAATTATTAATTTTTTCTTAAAGTTTACAAAAGCCATGATAAATTTTACAAAATATGTAGGTATGTATGTATATCGTTAGGTTTGTCGAAATTATTTACGATTATTATAGTTAATTACGTATGTAACGAGAACTTACACGTGTCATAAAAAAATTTATTTATTTTTTATTTATTTAAATTCTTTATTGCACCTTTAAAAGTTACAATGGGCGAACTTAATGCCGTGTGGCATTTTCTGCCA